>JADLZN010004529.1:0-125222 GCA_018155175.1 Sinocyclocheilus anophthalmus
CTGTAACAAGCAGCATTATGGGAAGCGAGGGCAAACTATGACGTGGAGATGGGCCAAAAACTTGTCTGAATGGTGATGGATCTGATAAACCATTTGTTGGTTCCAGGAAAATACTGCTTTTGTTACTCTATAGTTTACTAAAATTTGAGTTTTAGTAATTGTTTACATTTCAATACTAGCAAAAGTGCTTACAAGAGAGCAGATAATAACCTTATATAAGTGACACAAACTCTATCTTCACATCTCGTATAATAAATAAACACTTTCCACATTAGTCTCAGCCTCCAGTTCAGTTCAGTGCACTTAAACTGCTCCTTTAAACGATCAGGGCGACAGGCCGAACACTTCACTTAATTGATAACAGTATTTACCATTGAGTAAACTCTTATAATTTAGACGAACTGGAATCCTAAGGTCCACTGTCAAGCATTGATTCCAGAGTCATTATTCTCAAGTGATTGCCTCACACTGAAATCACTCTTAAAATAGCAACACAGCGCTGCATTGTGGGAAGTGAAATGACTGCTCATATAAGATGCTTGTTGTTCATTGCCTGTGTGCCCAGAGGAGGATTTAATTATATCATAATCATCTCCTATACATTCTGAAGTCAATCTGTCCTCATTTCGTGTCGTTATCTTTTTCGTAGTATTGACGCAGAATGCCTCCTTATCAGTGTGATGAGGTAACTTGCCCTGAACTGTTTTTTGTTACATCAATCCCATAAAATGTGTGAAATGGAATGAGTTGTAACATAAAATAACATGCAAATAGTGTATAACAGCAGTTTTTTCAGTATTTTTGATTCAAAGTCCCCTCATTGTCCAAGACATTATTCCAAGAACCACTATTTATAATAAAATATTTCTGGTTCTTCTGCTGCAATGAAAAACCTATTGTTTTTATTTTTTACAAAGTGGTAATAAGTACAATTATCTATATACTATAATATTTATTTTTTATTTATATAATTCCAAAGCTTCAAAACTGAATTTTTATTTCATTATTTTCCCCCCCCTCATTTATGTAATTTTCTCAGTAAGTCTCGAAATGTATATTATAATTTAGAGCGTTTGGCATAACGGAACAATATCAATCAAGAAATTTACATTGTGTTAATAATTTTAACAAAATAAGAGGGGTCATGAAAATCGCATGTTATTTCAGATGTTTACATATATTCCACAAGCCAAATAACAGAACTGATAAAAATGACATTCAAAAATGGACATATTCTTGAATCTAAATACTGTGTGTTGCTACCAGCATGATCCACGACTGATGATTTTATGTTTTATGATAGTTGTGTAGTTGTTTGTCTTGAGCATTTTAACTGCACACTTGTTAGAAAAAAAACTAAAACATTGCTTTCTTTTGGCAATCTCTGCATATTTAACCCTGTCCAACAGTCAATGTATATTCATTATAGAAATTTACATTACTGCTCAATCTTTTCTAGGTCTAAATAACACAACATCCCTCATCTTTTCCAAGACTGCAGGATTCATGGTTCCCAAATAAAAATGATATTTGGAGCATTAACAAAATAAACATTTAAAATCAAAAAGAAATAGAATGTAATTACTCTTGATTTTCAGCATATTTATTTTAAAGCATATTTTGTCTTCTTTGAAATTCATCCTTTGTTCCCCTTAGAATAGTGCTGAGGCCCCCTATTGGGTTCCATCCCCTGGTCGAGAATTACTGTATTACAGAATTAGTAATCACAACTAGAAATGAAAAATCATGTTTGAAATGTCTGAAATGAAGTACAGTTATATTAATAGTTTCAGCTGCTGTAAGACAATCTTACATTTTTCGGATGTCTCTATGTGAATCAGCTCAGTATTCTGCTTTAAGTTTCAGCTGCCATGTTGGTTTTATGAGACACCAGTCAACAATATTGATTTTTGCCAGTCAACAAGTAAGGATACACATTCAGACAGGCAATCTTATTAATCTGAATCAAGCATCAACGTCCAAATGTAACTTTTTACTGGCCATAAATATTTCATTCTGTCAATGAAATTCTACATGCAATATTTTTCCTGAAATATGTTTGTCCCTATGAGAATGGCAGTATTTAGCTCTTTTTCCTTGCACATTTCTAATTCAAGTAATGGTGTATCAGTCCCAGTCCATTAATGACTGCAGACATCACTAAAATATAGAAAATTAGCTTCTTTCCTGGCAAAGGATTATTGCACATGTGTCTGCTATTTTTCAGTACAATCAGGTGGTCATTCAACAAATGGCCGTGGCCCGTGTGTGCGTGTGTGAAGTTGAGACTAATAGTTCAAGACTTTGATGGCAGACCTATTATACAATAGAAATGAACCAGCAATGGGTTTGCTTGAATCAATCTCAGAAACCATTTTGCTTAGAAAGCCAGTTTATAAACAGATCGCCTTAAGGTTAGTGAGTCTTTTTTAAATAACTAGCACCACTTAAGACTTCCGCTTTAAAGTCAAGAAGTAGCCAAGAACTTAATCAATATGGAGTGAAAATGAGAGACGTAAATAATAACAGTAATTCCAGAAATGCCACATTTAATTGGACGTGATTCACACATCTTGCCACCAGGGACTGTTTCTGGTTATTACATCAGCATGAAAGTGTGGGCTTTTATATAGCGGGGAAAGCAAGATCATTGGAGGCTGCTAGGCCAAAACTATTCATACAATTCACCCAAGTGGAATAAATGCTTTTTGTTTTGCGGGTTTTTTTTATATTTCAGCTATTTTTTACTACTACACTCAAAAGCTCAGCTCTGAGCTCTGATTTCTGTTCCTCGGGTCATGGTAAACATTCAGAAAATGTCAACCATTAGGTTTATACAGCATGCTATCAAAGTGAGCAGTGAATTTCAGACTGTACTGAACTTTATTGAAGCTGCATCAATGAAAAAATAGGGTTGAAAACTACAGAGCGAAATGTGCTGTAATGTAACATACTGTATGCATGTTACTACAGATGTGAGATACAATATCAGGTGTGTTAGTGGTGGATAAATAAGGCTTAAAGCATAAGGCTTTTATTCAGACTTGAAATTAATTTCTATGGTATGACTGTGCTTTTTAACATCCCATTTTTAACCAAAAACATTTCTGTAAATGTATACACACTTATTATTGCATGAACTTAAAACAAAAAAAAGGAAAGCTTGCTACGGCAGTAAGAATATTCACTCATACGTTTGCACTGTACTTGTGATTAATATAGACATTGGTTTCTGATGTATTTGGTTCTTATGATCTCCTGTGAACCTCATGTGAGAGGTACAGTGTTGGAGCATTAGCAGCAATAGTTACGGGAAGGTAAACATTTACATCCATCCATTCATGTATCTGATATGAAAATGCTTTCAATCAAAAATGTTAATGACTTTTCAATAGTTCCTGATATACTGATCTAGGAGCAAATGTAGTTGGGAAAAGCCACCCGAGGGAGAAAAAAAGGAATGTTGTCATGCAGTGTATTTTACATAAATACAAAAATTTTAACTTTTTATATGAAGGCTGAGTGTAAACACTGCTTGGGACCTTTAATTGGCGCTTTCAAATCTCTTTTCCCATTATAAAAACTGGGCAGCACAACATACTTTCTTACAGTGTCTCTTTTTTCAGTCTAAGTAGATTTCCTCTCTGCCCCGTCTCAAACTTTGAAAAAGGTGTGTTTGAGGAAGCAAACGAAAGTGTGTGTTTAAAAAAAATATGTAAGATCTTTTCTCTGGGTTGTCATTAAAATGTTGACATCTCGGGCCTGAGAGGACTGGTTTTAATGGTCTGCTGTTGTCTCTTCCTCACATGCCGTAGATGAACTCTTGCAGCTGTCGTACGATCTCCGTGTCCACCGTCTCCATGAGAGCCCGAAAGCCCTGGTCCCCCATCAACATCTGCTGAGCCTTCAGCTTCTCATAGACAAACTGCTGAAGAGAGACGCCGTGCACAGGGTCCTCAAGAGCCAGCTATAGAGGGGAAAAAACATATATTTTATGGATTTTATTATGTTTTGCTAGAAACTTCAATAAATAATAAATAAACACACACCACACCACACACACCCACACACACACACACAGATAGAATATATATAGATTATATAGTTATATTAGTGCTGCAAATGATTAATCCATCCAAAATAGTTGAGTTACATTATATTATGGGTACTGTGTAATTTATTATGTTCATATAATACACCACATACATTATATTTTGAAATATTTCCATGGTTTTTACTATAACCTTCATTTTTCCTTATTTTTATATTATACATATATTTATATTAAACATAACATAATTTTTCTTAATACTACTTATGTGTTTTTGATTATTTACCTAATAATATACCCCTATACACGCATATGTATGTAAAACAAAAACTTTTGATTTTGATGTATTATCGTTTGACAGCACCAATCATATATCTATATATATAGAAATAATATATATAATATCTATATATTTCTAATAAGCATATAGTCAATCCAATAACTAAAATGAATAGAAAATATAAAATCTCATATAATATTTAGTTTGACCTCCTGATATTGATATACATTTTCCTCCTTTTCACTGACTATTTGCTGCAGAATAATAATAAAGAAAAAAAAATGTAAATTTTAGGGCCTATTTTAAACTTGGTATGTGCCAAATTCCAGATTTTCGACACTTCACAAAAACAAAGAAAATGTGAGTTATGGGACGCCAGTGCAAGATTATAGAGGATCAGACTTTCAGAATAAGCCCAGAGTGAGTTTATAAGAGTGAATGGATGATTTTAATATCAGGATGCGGAACTGCAATGAAATAATAAAGCAGTTAACACACACAAAAAGATATCATACCAAGATAACAAATATATGAAATATGAGACCCAGCATTAGAATTACCCAATAAAATATCCACCTGCTTGCAGAAAAAATTATGCTAAAAAGGCAAATTAAAAACTGAAACAAAAGCCTTTTTTGAGTTTTGTTAAAGAACTGCTTTGATAAGACAAATAAAAATGACATTGAAGAGGAAAAGGAACAAATGTGTTTTTGTTTTCAGGGTTCAATACTGGAACATGATCTTAAGTATACTTTTCTGTTCTCTTTTATAATAAATCAAATCTATTCAATATCTATTCAACCTGCATATCTGTTTGGTGTATTTGTTGGAGGACAGAGACAGTGAGACACATCAGCAGACAATTGTGAAGGAATTTTCTTGGTGTTAAAGCAAAGGCATTGATCTGAACTCGTATCACATGTTAACACATGAAGACTGAAATTAAAACACGAGACCCTCATTCCCTCTCAGTATTTATATGCTAATCACTGCTGTGGCCGCCTGCGCTAAAACAAAGGGCTGACGCCTAGACCCTCATTAAGATGAATTCATTAACTGAGTTTGCTTTCCATTGTGCAGACAAAGCAGTATCACACTTTCTTTCTGTCATACACTGGGAAACATAATACATGATTAGGGTTTATTGATAAAATGACTCAAAATCTGTGCTGTGGGAATATGAAACCGTTCTATTACCTCCTCTCTACATAATAAGCTTTTCTTTTCCCTGAGCCTCGAGCTGAATAGGCAACCATCGTATTCAAGATGCCTCTATTCATTTTATTTAATTCTTTGTTATAAGATTATATATTATTGTGGCTTCAATTTTGAGTTCCAGGTTGTTTTGGAGAAAACTTTTTTTTTTTGCGTGTCGTGTCGAAGGTATCTATCTATCTAGTCTTCTACTTCTACTATGATCTATCTATCTATCTATCTATCTATCTCTCTATCTATCTATTCGGGATCGTTTTATGGTCCACTCCAGGCAAAAATCGTTAATTTGTTTAAAAGAAACTGCATCATTCTGTTATTCACGTTATTTAGGGACACATCCTGTAATATGAGCCCGTAATAATATTTTATTACCAAGAGCTAAATTCTTATTTTCTCATTCTTATTCTTGCGGCGCATCCAAAACCAGATATATCCTATTCTACGTATTTTTATTTTACTAGTAAGCATAAAAAAATTAAAAAATTAATTATATAAAGCTTCCATTTATTTAAAATATCTTTATTTTTATAGTACTATTTCAGCAGGCAAAGTCCTGTTGATGTATCTGATCACTGCACTCACCGGTACAAACTGTAGCTCTTGAATACTGTTTACCGCAACCATAATAATGCTCTGCTACATGGGGGGACATGATAGAGCGAGATTAGTATACTGTATTGCCATACTTAACTGATGCTTCATCTCCTACTCTTCAACAAATAATAAAAAATCAAAGTAAAAAAAAAAAAAATTTGCCAACATGAGCGAGTAAATCGAGTTAGGATGGTGTAATTACCACCCTCTGTTGACACTTGCTGATTGATATATCGAGACTCGATGCTTTCAGTCAAACTCAACAGCAATGTTATGGTTGTAAATATTACATAAACAGTTCATTAATACATTATACGTTTACTTAAAAAAGCATTAAGTGTGTCATGGAGCGTACATCTGTCAGTGTGATGAGCATTAACAATGCCAGCTGTGATTTTTTTGTGATTATACTTATTCACACTAAATTAACTCTAGCAGCTACCCTGCGGCATATGAAAAATCAAAGAGGAAAAAGTCATTTTCCGCAGTACTTTTGGATTTAATGATTCCAAATGCCACCATCTGCAAACTGTAATATCCTCCAAAAAGTTTAAATATGACACGTCTAACACACAGTCTCTCTCCTCACATAATACTGGTGTAAAACACAAGACTCAACATTTACCTTCCCCGAGACATTTGCACAGAAAACTTCCTCCCAGCAGCTGTGTTCAGATCTTCCCTTGAGGCGTTTGATCACACTGATTCATCTGACTCTGTGATGGCTCTCAGGTAAAGCTTTCTCAATATGAATACAAGCACCAGATCAGAAGCATCATGCTCTCATGGCCACTCTGAGCCAGATGAAAAAAATTATCTAACCGGATCAATTGCTTTAAATTGGGGATTCTGACATGTATGTGTATTTGATAATCAAAAATATTGTGTCTGAGGAAAAATGAGTTAACATTTACAACAGATATCCTGGTGTTGTCTGAACCTAATGGACTGTGTGAGTTCTTAACGTATTCAGTCCAGAGGGATTTAACCTTAATAGCTGCTTATTTTTCTTTCTAAGTGAATTTACAAGTCATAATGGATTGATTACACAGAGCCCTGCATTGACACTGCTGGCTATACACACAGTAATATACACTGAACAAACTATAACTCAATTACACCAGATGACATTTTAACATTCCGGAGTCAGACTCACTCTGCAACGTGCTGAATGAATCCACGTGTTTCAAGCCAGGCTCTTTCTGATGATTTCAAGGTACCCTCTGTAATTTCTTTCTTCTATATGCTGGCAATAGGTTAGACTTGTCGCCCGGGTACACCTTATTATTACTATTCCTATAATTATACTAGTACTTATTATATAAATCTTTCAGAAGCGTATTTGACTCCTGTCTGTTGAATTATTAGAAAATAATGCACACCCGTGGGATGTGGGTGTGCATTATTTTCTAATAATTCAACAGACCGGAGTCAATTATTTAGCTTATACTACGGTTAACACACCTCAAATATTGTTCAGATGTTATATCCAAAGACATTCATCAGGTTTTTGTCCTCTCTTGTGAGTAGGATTAGCTTCCACTCCCAACACACATTGTTGCTATTCCAAACCACCTTTATTCACCTGCACAGAGGCGTGATATGGTGATAGCCACTATGCATTGCTAATGAAGTTATTAGGTCGCAGTTTATAGTTATTAGTTTTTCACTAGTGAGAGTTTGTAGCGGGTTTGAAATTAACACCCGCCAAATGCTGGTAAAAATCAGCTGTGGTGGGTAACGCTGCCAAATCACTAGCCAATTTGGCTGGTTACTTTTCGTAAATTGTTCATTGATTAATTTCTTGGGGAAGTTCATGTAAGCCAAATCTGCGCAGATTTAGTGTAAATACTGAACCCGAGACTCATCATGATATATTAAATAAGCCTAATTGCGCAGCATCTGGGCATATTTAGCTTACTTGAACATATACCCAGCGATGTAGCTACTAGCCATGGGGAGCACCGGGACATTCCCGGTGGGCCGATCGCCGAAGCGAGGGAGACCTTATATTAGGCGCTGTTTTTAAATTACAGCCCACGCGAAACTGCAAAAAGCAAATACTCCAAAAAGTGTGAAGCGGCGCTACACAATGCATCTGCCAGCCGCGCGCTAAAGCAGCGCTCGCTTCCGCCACGGTTTATAAGAGATAACAGCGCAAATCGCTCGATCCTTCCGCAATGCACAGAAATTGTGTTCTCCTTTGTGATATACACCATTACAGATTCTGCCTGAACACAGCCACGACAAGGTAAATGCGTACAAACTGCAATGTAAGCAACGTTAATACTTATTTCTCTTAAATGTTCACTCTAATTCATTTGAATTTCAGTAAATGTTAATGTCAGTAAGACCTGATAAAGATCAAAATCAGTGTCCCTCTGTAATTAGAGACACTTATCAATTCGGTGTTTTTCCAGTTATCAGAATAGTCTTAAGTATGTTTCACCCAAAACTGACGCTGTCTTCATTGGCTACTCAGCATCCATGTCACTTCCAAGCCTGTAAGACTTATTTCTTTCTTCTGTGGAACATAAAAGAAGATATTTTGAGAAATTCAAGAAATGTTTGTCTATACAGTAGAAATCAAGGGTAACCAAAATGGTTTTGTAACATTCTATAAAATATCTTTTGTTTTTTACAGAAGAAAGTAAGTCATACAGGTTTGGAAAGACGTGAGGGTGAGGAAAGGATGACAGCATTTATTAGCAGTAAATTTCCTATGTTCTAGCACAAAATCAATGCTTATACTTCAAGTGCATTTCTATGTGACAAAAATGCTGTAGGCTATTAGTTTGTTGCATTTGCTGTGAATTCAGAAATATATCATAATTTGTTTTTGTCCTCATTTATTTATGTATTTACTTACACCACTATAACACAGCAAAACATTCACAGGGGAACTTGAGGGCCGGGTAGGCTGGATTTGTCTAGGGACGAATTTTAACCCCAGTCCAGCCCTGTACCCGTCACTACGCATTAAATAATGGCGTGGCGGGCGCACTGGTTTCCTTTGCATTGAAGGAATAACGAAAAAAAAAAAATGCCTGAAGACTCACACCGTGTCTACACCAGATGCGACAAAACACTATAGAACCCATTATAATCAGTGATGCTGCCTACTCTAGGCGCAGCACAGCACTACAAATCCCTCATTAAACTGATGCATCGTTCCTATTAGACGTAGGCCGACTGGTTTTGACACAGTTAAAATGATTTGCAGTGGTCACTTTGTCGCATCCAGTGTGGACCTCCGGCCTTTTTTTCATTATTGATTTGTTTAATTTTTTTGGCTAGTAGAAATTAAGAATGGCCGGTAACTTAAAAATTTAGTAACCAAATTGGCTGGTGAGTAAAAAAGTTAACTTCAATCCCTGGTTACTTAGTTTATAAAGTTATTATTTGTCTGTAAATTATTTAGACCGACGAGAGATTGCGAGAGTAAAGAGAGCGTGAGGGAGAGAGAGAGGATTAAGCGTGTTTGAATTACTTGAGGTTGTGCATCTCTCAACAGTGTTGGCTGCAAGCCTTTCTACTAATAAGTGAACTGCCAGTTCATCTTTTCAAGAACAGCGCTGTTATTCTGAGAAATGACACAACTTTTAGTTACTAAACTATTTTACTGATAAAATGGGTACATAAAAAAATCTTTGTGGCAAAAACATGGATCTAATAAAATTTTGTATCATATTGTTTAACGCAATTGGTTTTGTGGAAGTCATCGGACATGATGTGTTCAAAACCTCCCTGTGATCTACTTTGCTGTGGCGTTTCCCTGAAAATAGTTTGCAAACTTTAACGTCTCAGCCGATCAGATTTAAAGAGCAGGTCCACAATGGTATTGTTAAGTGTCTAATATTGTGTTGGGCGTGTCCCTACAACAGTTTAAATGCATCTAAGTCCGAAACATGTAATTTTTCCAGAATAGACTTTAATATTATAGAGTCATTTGCCCAAAATGATTTCGAAACGATTCGTTCCAGGCAAGTTTGGAGCAAACCCCTCCCTTCCATAAGCGTACTCTGCTCTGATTGGTCAGCTGGCCAGGCCTGCTGTGATTGGCACAGAGAGGAGTCCTTGAGCAAGTTAGCGAGTTCTACCATTGACAAAGCACCTTTGCATAGAACAATAATATAGTGCTCTAATCCATTCTTATAATAATGACATAATATACAAAAACACTTATGCAAGCGAATTGTACCCACAGCTAAAGCTTAGCTGCTAAACTGTGAACACTTAAAACAATAATAGTGGATACATAAGCTGAGTGTGTCACGGAATGCCAGGAGAAAACAAGGTAAGTTCCAAGTGCAGTTTATTTGAAAGTAACAGAACAAAACAGAACAAAAACGTGCAAAAGATAATCCAAAAACCTGACCACAGATAACACAAACTGAGAAGACAATACAATCAAGACGCAATGACAGACAGAGAAGGCATGATATATATGCTGGGTTAATGATGAACAGGTGTTACCGATTAGACAGGATTGAGCAGGGGACTATGGGAAATGGAGTTTTAACACAAACAACGTAAAACAGAAAAGCGCCCTCAAATGACCAGTCCAGGTCACCACAACAAAACACTGTGACATTACCCCCCCTCTACAGAGCGGAGTCCTCAAAATGGATTCTTATTGTAAGACATGAATCCTTCTGCATAACCGAAACCTTCAAGACCATAAAGACTATGCATTGTTGAGACCTAGAAATGGCAGGAAGCACTAGGACCTTGAAAAATTGAAGGGCTTTGTTGAAAAACAAGGAAGGCTTTAAGGAAGAAGGCACTCCGAAAAGGAACTTTGAAGTATTACTCTGTGCAAAGCCAGTGCTATAAAGCAGAGAGACCTCTGGAAGAAATCCTGCCCGAGCTGCTGTGAACTTTTAATGGATTTCATCAAATGAATAAAGTAAAATAAAACTTTGAAGACTGTGTGAGTAAATGCCAATAAAGTCAATCCCAACTGTACTCAAAAGTAAAGGCAGTCATCTATATTTAAGCTCAACTGGACCACTGATCCATTTTTTTCCAGCATATTTTAGTCTCAGCGATCCCCCATATAGACTTTCAAGTCAAAAAGCAAGATTTACTCAGTACCACTGTATAATAACTTTCATTAAGAACATCACATAATATTATTTTAAACAGATAATTAGTCAGGACATTAGAAAATTGATAACAGCTAGAATTTGACAACCTGTAAGTTGTTCCCAACCCTGAGGTACATGTAGTAGTTATAAAGTTAAACTTATAAAACAGACAAAAGAGACAAAATATTATTAATGTCATGATTTTTTCAGTTCCTCTTTGAGGTAAAAAAAAAATAAAGAGCCATATTCATGAAACACTTTACTAATTTCTGTTTAAATAATTCATAAATCCATTCTTTTGTAAACTGTCCCACTGATTTGAATGCAATAATTTATGCAAGAATGGTTTTACATATCATATCCACAGGAATTCATTCTGCTTGTTTCATAAATGTAGCCCAAAACGAGATTTGTGGCAGAATCAATTTTCACGCTTTATGAATAATTATTAAAAAAAAAGTCAAGGTTTGCAGAAGCTTGCAGCTGTCACAAAAGACCTCTTCTCATTAACGTTTGTAACACGTATATATTAAAATAAAAATAGTAGTTGAATAGTAGTAAGTGTTTTGGTTATTAGGAAAATATTTTTGGTTTGGTGTTCATGAAGGGGCACTGATGTGACTGCAGGGCTGCAGAAAAACCTAAAAGAAGTTTGTCAGTCTCAAGTAAACAACAAAAACAAAATCCATTTATGTACATTTGGAAAAGAAAAGCCATTCGAGAAAATCGGATTATGGGCTCTCTCTTATATTGCCCATAAAGTGTCTACTACACAAAAGAAAATATGTCTGAGACGATCACTGCAGTTCCATTTGACAATCTCAAAATCTCAAAAATCACAGACTCTAATGCTCTACATATAAATCAATGTTCATTCAAATGGTCCTGAGACATCGTGCATTAAAATCTTTGTGGCAGAGTTTCCAGATTTATAACCCCCATGAACGCTTACAACATTTGTTCAGTTTATGAAAACCAAGTTAGAAGAAAATTGTGCGGACATGTATAAACTTTAATCCTCATTCTGTCTCCTGCCCAAAGTAACTAAAATGGAGATTACACCACCTTTTTTTATTATGCATAACTTCATCAGCATGTCATTTCCATGTGCGATTTCTGCAATTTAGAAGACCTTCAGGAGTCAACTTATCATTCAAATTAAAATTATAAATTATTTTCATACGTATATTATAGGAATTTATGAAACTATATGATTTAATATGCCTAAATATTACTAAACACATTTATTAACAAATAATTCATATTTCTAATATAATGAAAGTAGATTTTATTTTCTTAAATGCTGATGTGTATTGAAATGGTAAATACATTTTCTGATGCCCAACTGTGCATTCAAAACCCTGTGAATTGTATGCCCACTGACTACAGCTGCACATCTCCAGCACTGCAAGGTATTAAAAGCCAATCCATAAATCCATTTTCCAAAAGAAAGTTCAACCTGACTGTTTTCTCCTTAGATCAATTTGAAAAAAAAAAAAAAAAAGGATGATGGGGCAGCTGTAATTTACTTCCCGAGTTGCCAATAAATGCTACCTTACCTTACAAAGTTGTCTGAAAGGTTAAGCCCACGTTTGCTTACTTCACACTTCCTCAGGCTCTTAAAATAGACTCTAAATGATATTAATGGTGTGCTTTGCATCCACTTTGCTGGGCTGGTAATGAGGGTGTGGGGGAGGGAGTGGATCAAAGAGATGCCATGCTTCATGAATTTCTAATTAGAGCTTTAAGCCTCATCAAGTCACTCAAAGAGGTCGTGGACTAAATGAGAATGGCGCTTTCCCATACAAATCGTGCATCAGTCATTCAGAATCAACCATCATCCTCTTCTGTGAGCGACATTGTCTTCTACCATGTTCTTGGCAAGCAATGGCTTTTCTTTAATCTGTCGGGTCACAATGAAGTGAAAGGAGTCGCGGGTGGCCCTACTCAGGCCAGTGACTTTAATATCTCTGGCTGACAGATGTGTCACAGCAGCAGATCATTTAATAATGAGTGGATTCTCAAAGTCAGAGGCTGCTGTAGTCTTACAGCCTTTGGAGAGGAAACGGCTCGTCACAAAATTGAAATCATATGACAGTCTGGTAAATTGCAGCTATGCTGAACTTTTTTTTCAATGGTAACTCTTAAAGGGATAGTTCACCCAAAAATGAAAATTTGATGTTTATCTGCTTACCCCCAGGGTGGGCATCCAATATGTAGGTGACTTTGTTTCTTCAGTAGAACACAAAATTTTTAACTCAAACCTTTGCAGTCTATCAGTCGTATAATGCATGGCAATAGTAACAAAATCTATGAGAGTAAAAAAAACATGCACAGACAAATCCAAATTAAACCCTGCGGCTCGTGACGACACATTGATGTCCTAAGACATGACATCATTTCATTTCATTTCATTGCGAGAAACCGAACAGTATTTATATCATATTTTAACTCTAATACACCACTATGTCCAACTGTCTCTGAGCGCGCAGGGCATCCGGTGCGTGAGGTGTGTACGCGCTCTGGCGTAGTTTTTGTTAATGGGTGTGTTGATATCCAGCCCGAAGAGCAATCAACCATAACTTCAGGCGAGGAGGCTCAGAAGTTGGGAATACGTTGAAAGTCACCACTCCCGAATGAGTTCAAGCGAGAGAAAGTAATCTTTTAGTTTTAAATCGATTTGAACAATCCGGATAAGCGCAAGTAAGTACCATTTTGATTAGCCGTCGTACCTACAATGTTTGTGCACTGTGAACAATGATTACATATAACCATATGCCGTGTGCGTGCTCAAGGAAGTTGGACATAGTGTTGTATTAGAGGCAAAATATGATATAAATACTGTTCGGTTTCTCGCACAAACCGATCGTTTCGTGTCTTAGGACATCAATGTGTAGTCATGAGCCGCAGGGTTTAATTTGGATTTGTCTGTGCATGTTTTTTTTACTCTCATAGATTTGTTACCATTGCCATGCATTATATTACTGATAGACTGCAACGGTTGGACTTAAAAATCATCAAATGTGTTTAACTGAAGAAACAAAGTCACCTACATCTTGGATGCCCTCTTGGTAAGCAGATAAACATCACATTTTCATTTTTGGGTGAACTATCCCTTTAAGGCTGTTATAAATTTCATCCATTAAGTTAAACTGATAACAATACTGGGGCTGGATTCTCAAAATAGAACAGAACTAATTTCTTCTTAACTTTATTCTCAAGGAAATAAAAAATAAAAGAAAATAGCACTTAAGAATATTTTGTATTCCCAAAAATATTAACACGGAATGCATTTTTGCAGTTAGAAATGTGAGACTTGCTGCAGTGGCCAAAAAAAGCAAGGTCTAGATTTATTGAATTTGTTGCGATGTTTCTAATTTTAAGCATGGTAACACTAAATTAGTTACATATAATACATATTAGTGTATGAAAACATATGAAGTGACACTAATTATCAGTAATGTAAAGAATGATTTCTCATGATTAAACTTGACATGAAATTTTTCAAGAATTTAACATTCTTACAAACTGCTTTCTAACTAACTTCTTAAAGAAGATCTTTGCGAATCAAGCCCCTGGTTATCAGAGACTGGTAAAATCACTACTGGAACACTACAGTTCTGGTTCACTAAAATAAGACGGCAAATTGTCTTGGTGGTTTAACCCTGACAGATGAATGACAGAAAGACTGCAATTTTACCCTTTGTGCAATAAAACAGTATCCCTGTATTGATTAGCTTTAATCCCACTAGTAATCAAGCAGAAGTCTGGCAATATTGTACATTGTAAAACAAGAATATGTCAAACATAATCCCTATTTGCTTTAACTGTCCGAACTGAAGAAACTTTACCAAGTCTGATATCTTATATGCAACACAGATTTCTAAATTATACTATTGAATTGGCTGAAACAATTCAATATAATAAAAGATAAATGCATCTCCCTTCACAGACTGAAAATGGATATCACTTCTGGGAAGAGATCCACTGAAAACATGTCAAAGTGAATTCAGTATATCATAAAAATATAATCTGGATTATATTTCCCTTGCCACACAGCTGTGCTTAACATTCAAGATTTAACACCCTTATTTGAAATTTCTCAAGACTAAATATACCCCATGAAGCAAGAGATCACGAAAGGTTAGCATTTCAAAATTAGCATGTCTAGCACAACTAGCACAACAAAAAGAGATTACAAACTGAAAACAATTACTTAATCTGAAAGAAAAACACGAATACGATAATTGCTTATCATTTAGGTAAGTGATCATGGTCCCCATGATCACTTACCTAAATGATAAACAATTATTGTATTATTGTAGAGTTTTTGCACAACACAACGGAAACAAGCCGCAACACAACGCATAGGATTAATTTTGTTGTGTTGTGCTAACTTTGTTGTGTTGCAGCTTGCTTCCTTTGTGTTGGGACTTGTTTCTGTTGTATTGTGCTAATTTTGTTGCGTTGGGGCTTGCTTCCGTTGTGTTGCAGCTTGTTTCCATTGTGTTGTGCTAATTTCGTTGTGTTGTGGCTTGTTTCCATTGTGTTGTGTTGCAGCTTTTTCTGTTGTGTTGTGGACTGTTTTGTTGTGTTGTGCTAATTGCGTTGTGCTAATTTTGTTGTGTTGTGGCTTGTTTCTGTTGTGTTGTGCTAATTTCGTTGTGTTGTGGCTTGTTTCCATTGTGTTGTGTTGCAGCTTGTTTCTGTTGTGCTAATTTTGTTGTGTTGTGGCTTGTTTCCATTGTTGTGTGGCTTGTTTCTGTTGTGTTGTGACTTACTTTCGTTGTGTTGTGCTAATTTTGTTGTGTTGTGACTTGTTTCCGTTGTGTTGCAGCTCATTTCCGTTGTGTTGTGATATTTTCGGTGTAGTGTGGCTTGTTTCCGTTGTGTTGTGGAGATTTTGTTGTGTTGTGTGCATTACTGGGCCACTGTAGGAAAGCAGTGCCAGTTTTAACTTAAATAGTAAAGTTAAGTCTGATTATATTTCAGAAAAAAACACAAATATATAAATTATAAATTATAACAAACAAATAAACAAAAAAGATTGTCACATGAATAAAAAATTAATTAATAAAAATGAACGAATTAATAAAATATGGTCACATGACAAAAATGTCCACTGTTTGCTAGATTAAGAGGGTGACTCAACTCTTCCCATTCTCCCCATATGCCATTTAGCAGATGCATTTTAAGCAAATGTTTATTTGCAAATTGCAGGAAAACTTCCCTCGGAGCAATCTGAGATTAAGAGTCAAATCGTGACTCTGGCGGAAACACTCTGCTGAGAGCTGCTCACTAGATACCAGAAACTCAGTCTGTCACCAAATAATTAAAACCGCCACGTAGATAACTCGAAAAACATGAGAAAGAGACCTGTCTTGCAAGATACTTCTAACAGATGAAGCAAAAATGTGTCCGACGTCACTTATCAACTTGTCTCAAAGCATCACTGACACGATCCTCTCCAATCACTTGAGGAAAGAGAGGCACTGCTCGATCCTAAGAGGCAGCTCTAGAGGACAGAGTGCTGTTATGCTAGCGGCGCTAATGCGTGGCCACGTAAAACAGAAGAGAGGAGAGAACGCTTGAGAGGGTTCTCAGTGTAGTCCTATCAACAGACTGAAGACTGAGAGCTCTTCATTTAGGTGTGGAAAAGGTCAGAGACCTTTAAAATGCTTGCATGTAAGAATATTCTGGAGGGGAAAACAAACACTGTAAATACTGACAAACAAAACCATCTAAATAAAATTAAATCCATAATGAATGAATGATTGGAAACAAACTCATTTCCCTGATGTATTTAAATGACTAGGACTTAAAACTCTTAAAATTAAAACTTAAAAGTCTTAGAACTCTGATACCCAACACAAAAGTCACTAGGTCCATTAAAAGACAAAATATCCCAAGGACAAAATCCTACTAAATGTTATTCTCCATTGAACCAATGTCTGAGCTTCCTAAGCAGTGTTAATGTCTGTTTCTCCCACGTGCCATTTTCCTCCCTCTTGCTGCCCAGTCAAAATTGCCATATTACTATTATGATGTGATAACAATTGCATAATAATCTAATTAGACTAAAACCTTGAGGGCCGGCAGACTGGAGAAAGCCGTCATTATTTCAGAATCAACATATTTTATGTGAAATTCAATATTTTATGTAAAATTTTGGTTTCTAATTTGGTTTTGATTTTCTCACTGACAATATGCTAATACATCCAGCTAATTAATGATTTCGGGAAAAAAGTTAGGCTAAAAGTTCAAACCACAACATAAAATATTTGAATGCAGATGATATCAAGTGATAGCAATTTCACCAAACCAAAGATAAAAGAAAACCCTGTCACAGGTTAATTCCTCTCAATAATATGTCAGTGCCACTGGCTAATAAGTTACACTAGAAAAGCTACACTATCATTTAGTTTGGAGTCAGTAAGATCATTTTTTTAATACATTAATATATATATTTAGCAAGGACGCGTTAAACTGGTATTAAGTGAAAGCAAATTTAATTTTTAATGTTACAAAAGATTTATATTTCAAATAAATGCTGTTCTTCTGAACTTTTTATTTAACAAAGAATCCTGAGAAAATAATTATCATATTTTTTGCAAAAATGTTTCTTAAGCAGCAAATTAGAAGGATTTCTGAAGGATCATGTGACACTGAAGACCGGAATAATGATGCAGAAAATTACATTTTAAAATATATTACAATAGAAAACATTTTATTTGAAATTGTAATATTATTTAACAATATTAAGGTATTTTTGATCAAATAAATATATACAGTCTTGGTGAGCATAAAAGACTTATTCAAAAAATGATAAATTCTTACTGAACCTAAGTTTTTAACAGCAGTGTAGGCTAGATCTAAACAAGGCCATAAAATATTTGAACGCACATGATATCAAGTGCCAATAATTTCAAAACAATCACTTTTTTCCCCCTGAACAAAACAAAAACAAGGACAACCCGCCACCACAGGGTAACGAAAAGTGAAAAATTAAAAGTGTGTGAAATGAGGAGCGTTTTGCTCAGAGCAGCATTAAATAAAAATAATTTTAACAGGCTAACTGAATCTGGCACACCCTGGGATTCACAGGCAATAAATCAGAGAGAGATGTGCTTATTAAATAGATGGATCCGTTATGCAATATCGCATCCCGGAAAGCAAACGGTTTTGATTCAGTATTCTTGTCTGGATTGACCTTCAAACCCTGAAGCGCACAAACAAATAATGAGAGAAGGCAGGCACTGACAAGAAAAAAAGGAGGCCGGGATGAGCCTCAGTATTGAGTTTGACTATGACAGAGACACTAATGCAAGAGGCAGCATCAACAATAACAGATTACACATGTTTAACCTATCCTGTTCACATCATCCAAAACGGACTAATCCACTTCAAATAAATAGCCGTGGGACGCTATATGCCGTCTTGGAAGATACTTGTCAGTATGAATGAATGTAAGCAAAACCATTTCCTTAATTACACTGTTTGTATTTACTTTCATTGAGTCAGGATAAACTATGAAAAAAACTATGGCGCTTTATTGTAAATGACAAAATATGTCCGAGAAAAACGAGAGCCTATAAAACGGCAGAGTGAAACCATTTCAGTTCTATTTCTTTTTATAATGGCAATGAGAAATGCCGCACATCAGTCGCAACACAATGACAGGTTAACCAGTATGGGAAACAAGGTTAAAGAAGGTTAACGTCCCTCCTATTCCAGAACTGTCCTGCTGTCTAAAGCCGCTGGTACCAATTTCGTACGGGAACGACTGCACAAATATCACCCTGTCCGTAACATCATGACAGTTTGGTGGTTAATGGCTCCGATGATTCGAAATAAAGCTTTTAAATCTAAACCTGCATTCATGCTGGGAGAAGTGATAAAAAAGGAACTTTTTCCTTTTAATCCATTTTGTGCATCATTAACCAGGAGGAACTTACACCTTCCCTGTGTCAGGGCAGATTTGTAGCGTAATACATCTCTTTGACTTTATCTACTGACTGTTCGGCACCCCACCGCCTGTTATGTGCGGACTGATTGCTCGCTGTGTCCATTTCCTCCGTCGCCTTCCTCTTTCAATGCAATTTGCACTCCGGTGCTTCTTCAAAACTGCTCTGAACACTGCACTACTGCCTGTAGGAAATATAACATAATTCAATATACCGCTGCTTTTGAGTACTGTCGTGTCAAAATGTTCCAGGTACATGTTCCATAAGTAAATACATCAAAACAAGACAAAACACAAGCTTATTTGAGTCCAATGGTCTCTATGTGGTTACATCATGCTAACTAGATAATAACCTGTCAATCTCATCCCTCCTACTTGAAGTATTTCAGTCTTTCAGGGGATGTAGGTGTGAGTTTAGTTATTAGGGATGAATAATTTGGTCATTTTGTCTACTTGAGCACTTGACAGACAAATCAACAGAGTATTCAGATGTGATGGTATCCATCTGCAATTAATGGATGTCTTTGTTTTTCTATGTAAACATAAGCTAGACAGACGTGTCTGACCATTGCAATTTACCCGTTGCAAAAACCCGCCCCTTTTAGTTACTGTTGCTACTGTTGTCCAACAAGCCATGGCGCTTTCACGCCACACATCATGTTCTCAAGCAGTGAAAAATACATCGAACGTACAACACATCAAGATACAAGACAGAGCAGGTTAATTTTCATATGAAACAATCTCAGCTTTCAAATTTTGTCACTTTTTAAGAAATTCAAACAATAAATACCGTTTAGTGGTTCTTTAATGTGTCGTGATAGATTGCGGTAGTGCCTCAGTTCAAGCAGCACGTGAATCAATCATCTCTTCCTCTTTACTAGATATCTCTATGTCAAATAAGACATTCATGAACTTCAGATACGTTTGTCTTTGTTGCATATGCGCAAAAGCCATACACACCATTTTTTAAGTTAAAGTCCACCAACAGTAATCTAACCTCCTCCCGCTGGTTTGCTTGGTTGCACAAATGCAAGAATCAGTCGGTTGGTTCGATTGGTCAGTTCGCCTGTCAATCAAACTCCCAGCGAAAAATCGATTGCGTCTTGCACCTTTCGCAAGAATTTAAGAATTTTTACAAAAATTGTAAAAAAAAAAAAACAAGTCTAAAAATAATGTTAAAATTTAAAATAAATTTTAAAATAAGGTCAATATATTTTAAAAAAAGCATCTCTTTTTTTATTCCACGACATTGCGGTTTTTTTTTATTTTTTAATTTTTTTAGACACAAAGTCTAATAGCATCTGCATTGTGATGCTGTGAACTCTTTGGCTCCAGGCTACATGTAACCAGTTATAGTATTGATGATGCAAACTGTAGTTTGCAAAAGCAAGGTATCGTCAACAGCAGCACTGTATTCAATTAAAAATGAGTCACTGTGTACATACTTTTACAGAATGTTTTGTAGAAAAAAAAGTCAATTGTGTTTTGATTAGTCACCGCTGTCATTTTAGAGTACTCTTGTTTTGAGGTTCATCCCACTTCATTCTCTAGCAAAGAAACACTGTCATAAGACCACTGAGTAAAGGTTGCGACTTACAAACACAAAAATGTACTTCATTTCAAACCAGCTACCAGCTGAAAGTATCAAATACCACCAGGACCATTTCATCATACAGACAATTAAGAGAAATGACTCACTTAAAACCGCTCGAACATTCTTTTGAACTACTGCACTTCACATAGTACATTTGCTCATTTTCAGTGGCTGTTTGAAAGCTATTGTTGTTGGCAGATTTTCTATCAGAAGCGCCACTCAGCTGAAACATGCTCATGTGGGTGTCACACAAAAATAACATTAGGAAAAGACAGACTGAGATTTCACGACAATCCTCTCCAAAACACTGCAATGACATTTTATTCTCTCACTATTGTTTTTATCTAAACACTTCTGGTGAGACGGTTCTCATAAAAAAAGAAGAAAAACACAAAAACAAACCACACAGTTTGCCGCCCACGAGTCGGTACTTTTCTACCAAGGTTCATCTAATCAAACAAGTGGTAACACTTCACATTTGTTAACATTAGATACCTACATTTTTAACAATAAACTAACAATTGCAAATACTCCTAGAGAATGTAATAATCTTACTTACTGTTTATTCCAGCATTTACTAAAACATTATTTAAATTAAAAGCTGTGTCTGTTAATATTTAATGGGCCTGAGCTGACATGAACAAACAATGATCTAACATTAACAAAGATTATAAATACTGTATTGCTCATTGTTAATTAATGCTAGTTAATGTATTAACGTTGCTGCAAGAAACTGCAAACATACAGTCTAGATTATAGTGTTAAAATACCAGTTTTTATTGATACTGACCTCAAATCAATCTAACTGATTAATCTTCACCTATATTAATGCATACAAAATATTTACTGTGCCAGAACCATAGCGACACATGAAGAATTTGAACCTTTAACCCCCTATATGTTAGGTAGGATTACATTATAGGTTACATTAAACACTTTTTGACCTGTTGGTTTGTGAACTGAAGTAGCAATGCAGTGAATTCAATTAGTTGAATCAGTTTGAATGTACTATATCAGCATCCGCTATATCTCACAAATAACAGCATTTTGGTGGCATGTGTCATCGATAGGAGCGTGTAACATCTGTGACCTTTGAGCACAGGGTAAAACACTCACCAGTTTCCTCCTCTTGTCCTGTTCTGTTGGGGGTTCCTCATCATCTGTCAGCTTTGGCTCTTCAATGTGGCTCATCAGCATGCAGCTAGAGGACATGCAGCCAGAGAGAGTGTGTAAGGTCGTGAGGCATGTGAGCATGTTTGTGTGTGTGTAAAAAGAGCGAGTGCAAAGTAGAGAAATTACATTCATGTAACACATCATTTCTAAAATGTGCCACTTTTCCCTGTTCTCCAGCAGCTGTGTAATCTCTCACTCCATTTATGAATATTCTTTTGGCACCCCACTGAAGTATGTATGAGGCAGGTTGTATCCATCCTGCCTGGAAATGATAAAATGCCTCAGGAGGTGAACTTAAGGGTATAGCACCATATCTTGAAGTCATGAAATATTGGTTGCTTCGCAGTATCATGCACATTTCATGACCAGCATACATACAACCCAAACCTATATATACAAACCAACATACTGTTTTCTGATGTGGCATACCAAATTCATATGAATTCTATATTATAAATTCATTATTAATTATTTGTATAATTCTTATTAGTAATTAATAATGTCATTAGATAGATATAGATATCGAAAAGGAGACAGAAACCTAATAATTTGTTAAATAAATTAAATACAATCCTTTTTATTAGTCTTATTACTAATATAATTATAAACCAGCATCAACAGATACATTAATATAGCAAACTTAAAATTGGTAAGTATATTAAAAAATGTTTTTTTATTAATACATTAACTTCAGAATAACATAGGGATAAAAACCTTCTATGTTATAATTAATTCTTTTTTGTATTCTATTATTACGATATATAATAGACATTAAGAGAGTAGAAACATAACTATAAATTTAACTTTGAAAATGATTTGTAAATTATAATTAAACTACAATTGAATTTCTTCTGTCATATTCCAGACTATAATTATATGCAAGCATCCCTCAAAATTTAAGGTTAAAATATTTTTAAAACCATTTAATTAATTAATTAAAGTATATATTGCAGAATACCTTATATAAAAAATCTTATATTAATTTAACTTTTATAACCAATCAATAATATTATTATAATTAGTATTATTGTGTTTGTTGGTGTGTGTGGTGTATTGTAGACTACATAAACAGACACATGTAAATGGGCCTGTATCATTACTGTGGTGGGATTTTTATATTTTTATAAATTTTTATATCATATATATACAACTAATGTGTCAATAAAATTTACACAATAAAATCGTAAAATCATGAGATTTTTTGACCCTCTAACTCTAGCACTCTATTGTAATTCTATTTTATCTATTTGTTTTCTTTTTATTATAAAAGAGGCTTCTAACACTAGCTTTCCCATAGTCTTTTTCTAACTATTCACTACTTTTATTTATTATAACAAGAGACCCCCCTATCATTCCATAGTCCTCTTTTCTATTCTATCTACATGTTTTCTTTTTACTACATAAAAAACACTTTGCTACGTTTACTGTGTTTGGCTAACTGAGACTTGTCATATAGCACTTGCATATTGCTGCTCTTTTGTTTGTTTGATTGCTTCTATTGTCCTCATTTGTAAGTCCCTTTAGATAAAAGCGTCTGCTAAATGACTGCATGTAACAATTTCAATAGATATCTTTAATATATAATTTATATATTTAATATATAATGTGTAACAAGAAGGCAGAAAACACTGACATAGATCACAATCACTTCTCCTAATGCTAAGAATTTGTTTCATGAAATACCCTGCCATGACAGTGTGTGCCCTTGTCCATCATTTTCCAGCTCATTAGGAAGACAAAATGCCTTTATGGAGGAGAAGTGTCATCAAAAAGAGAGAATCAAACTTACTCCTTGAAGGTAGCCGTCTCAGGGTCTTCCGTCATAACATCGTGCAGCGCTTCCACGCTGATGTTAATGATCCCACAGAACTTGTCCTGGATCATGCTGAAAAATTATTGCAGAGGAAAACGTTATTCAGAGAATGAACACAACGTCCCATCATTCACACTCTGAAAGCACTGTGACAGAAAGATGTTTTAAGGTGTCTTCACAAGCTTGTGAGAAGGGATGTCATGGTGGTAATTTTAGTAGTCGAAAGCAAAGAAAGTGGAATTTCACAATACTCAAGATCAGTTTAAAATAATACTATTCAAAATATTACTTTAGTTAAAAAGTAAACAAACGAAATAAAAACAATTATTTCTCAGTTAAACATTTTTACCACACCAAAATGGCTATTTCAACAAAGAATGTTCTTTGCATGTGGGTAAATACGCATATGAGCGTTCAAAAGCAGTCACATGTCAGTGTGACAGAGCGTGGGTACAGTTGTTCCTCGACTAGCTAAACTTTAGAAAGACTGCTATTGTTACTTTTTTTTTTTTTTTTAAGTTTTCGCATCGAGTTGGTAGCAAAAGCACCTGTACTCTCGACATTCGTACCCATGGGTATTAAGATTTTCTGTCTGGAAAAAAAAAAGGCTTTTTAGCCTGGAAATAGCTTGCACTCACAAACCCTTTCTGCAAGGGAACAATCAAAAGCTTAAGAGAAATATTCAGTCTGACTGACTGTTCAAATCTGAACTACACTCAAGGGACCTGAACATTAGATCACATATATTATCTGAAGCAGTTATTGCCAATAAATGTGAAGGTATTCATTAGATTAAACCCTTAATGCAGCTGTTCTTTAAGCTTTCTGTGACATGGCAACAGTTAGCACTTTATGAAGGACAGTCTCTCCATTTCACAGCCTTGAAGCCATATGTTTGACATAGCTGATTTAAAAATTAAACTTTTGTCATCATTTACAACCATCATGCCATTCCAAACACATACTATATGACTTACTTCTGTGAAACAAAAATGGAGAAGTTTAGACCAATGTCTGAGCTGCTGTAATCTATATGGTGAAAGTGAATGGTGACCACTGGCTGTCAAGCAAAAAAATAAAAATAAAAAATAAAAATCAACATGCTATTTTAGTATTATTTATATATATTTTGTATCAACATTTTGAATTTGCTTTTATTTGTACTTTGTTTTATTCTTTTTTTTTTTTTTTTTTCTTAGTTTTAATATAACTACTTAGGTTATTTTCAATTTTTAATTCGTTTTAAATTCAGTTTAGTTTTAATTGCTTCCAGTTGGTGATTTTAGTCCTTCAATTAAAACTAAACAAAAATTAGAAATGTCGCCAGCTAACTGAAATACATTTTTCATTATTTATACTGTATTTTAGCTTTATTTTGATTTAATTTTAATTTTAATTATTGATAATAACCCTGATTCATACGACTTGTGTCTTCTGAAGCCATACGACAGTTTTGTGTGAGAAACAATGTATCTGAAATTTGAATCATTATTCACTGAAAATATTGCTTAACAGCTGTGGTTACCATTCACTTCCATTGGATCTAAAATATCAGACATTCAGCTATAAATATCTCCTTTTTCTATTCCACAGAAGAAATACAGGACACGAATATGAGTAAACAATGACATAATTGTCATTTCTTGGTGAACTATCCCTTTAAAGATGAAAACATCCTATGGTCTTGACATTCCCAGCACATTTTTCTTCTATAATATGTGGCTGGGCCAAATTTCCTGTGTTTGGCCCTTTCCATCACGGTCTTCAATATAACCCCCCAATGTCTGATACAAATTGGTTCATTCGTCACTCAGAGCCGAAACACACGAGATCCCTCGACTGTCCACTTAGAACCCTGTGACGATTCTTTCTCCACCTCGGATCTGCTCACATGCAGCATTCAATGAAAAGCCAGATAAGGAGGGTCAGTTCTAAATCTCAAAAACACTGCTTGGTGAAATGAACTAGTCGATACCGTTTCTGAAGCAGCAATCACATCTCTGCTTTGGTGAAATAGAGGAAGATGATGAGGTACTGTAGCTGCTAAGGGAGAGGGATACAGCCGATATGACTTAATAACAATAAATTGGTCAGGAATGAAAGACGGGTGGTATGAAATTACGATTGAGATATGATGTGTGCCTCCCTATCACCCATCTGCACTCTGGCACTGAGGAACTGAGTGTTTCCTTAATTCAAAATGAGGTGCTCATTTCATTTTATCTGCACCCTCATTCATTTTTAATACATAAAAGTAACATTCTCAGTATTGCATATGGCTCGCCATTCAAAACTGATGACTGAAAAAAGTTTTAAATAATTAAAAATGTGTCATGCTAAGCATATATTAGAATATATGAAAAGCCAATTACCGTTTTGTCTGAAGACAAGCAACTTGGCAAACACCAAGGGTAGCTAAATATCTACTCAGCTATACATTTAATAAAGTTTACAGCTTTAATATGACTTTTTTTTGTATAATACAGGGTAGGGGGCAGTATTATCTCAACCCACCAATATTAGAGCTACAAGAGCTGTGCTAGTGACCTATCAAAGATGCATCATATTAAAGATTTTTTTATCACTGCTTGGACCTGAAAAAGAGGCCTGTATAATACCTAATGACACCCAAACCAGCACCTTTGTACAATTAAACTTGCAGAACCACCTTGCACAACCACCACTCCATTTTGTTAAGGATTTTACAGGAAAACATATAAGAATAATTGCATTTATGTCTACTGTAAAATCAAACCATATTTTTCTCTTTTTGTGGTCTTATAATGTTAGTTATGTTTTCATGCACAAAAGAGTCATAATTCAGCATTTCATGATGTTTGACCATCAGAATTAGATTAGGATGTTGTTGGGTTTTTTTCTTTAGCTTTTTCAGTTTTTTAGGGTCTTTAAGACTGTCAACACCCTTTTGCCATGTGAAATTACTTACACATAAAAGTACTGACAAAACACAAATATCAAAATAGTTGGTTATTGCTCTTAATATTGTTATTGCAATTATTAATGCTGATTAATCGAATATACATTAAAATACTTTTCAGCAGCATTGAATGGATTTATCTTGTGTTACATTGTTCAAAGCAAAAAACATTGTAAATAGAAACCTTCAATGCTGGAATTTTTGCCATCTGTTAAACTTTAGCAGTCATATACAGGTGCATCTCAATAAATTAGAATGTCGTGGAAAAGTTCATTTATTTCAGTAATTCAATTCAAATTGTGAAACTTGTGTATTAAATAAATTCTATGCACACGACTGAAGTAGTTTAAGTCTTTGGTTCTTTTAATTGTGATGATTTTGGCTCACATTTAATAAAAACCCACTAATTCACTATCTCAACTAATTAGAATGCTTCATAAGACCAATAAAAATTTTTTTTTTTGTGAATTGTTGGCCTTCTGGAAAGTGTTCATTTACTGTACATGCACTCAATACTTGGTAGGGGCTCATTTTGCTTTAATTACTGCCTCAATTCGGCGTGGCATGGAGGTGATCAGTTTGTGGCACTGCTGAGGTGGTATGAAAGCCCAGTTCCCTTTCAGTCGGTCACTCTCTACATCACGTCGAGGACCGCCGAAATTGTATCTCGCTTATATGACCAATCTCTTCGAGTGTAAACTAAACGCCAATGCACATTGGCAATGCGATTAGTGCATCCAGCGGCTGCTGATTCGCAACAGCGGTGAGTAAATAGGCAGCAGATGCAGCGCTATTCGCTTTCGCTTTCCGAGGCCGAGCGTTTATAATCGTTCTGCTCCTTACACCTTCTGCAGTAGCGACGAAACTCAGTCAAGCACGCGTCTTCCGGGGGGCTCTCGTGCTGGCGGACGCGTTCTTCAGTGTTGGTGTTTTCCCGTGTCGAGTGGGTTTCCCACAGCGGTTGCCACTACCCCTGGTGTGTTGCAGACGGCATTCTACTCCCCTGTCGCTTCAGCACACTAATAAAGAGCAATTCCATACTAAAAGAGCTTCCGCGGGTGGAACGTCTTTTTACAGACGCGTCTTTTTAAAGATGTCATACCGTTCGTGTGTTTCTGGGTGCGGTCGTTACATGGTGCCGGGTGATGGTCACGATCGCTTCCTCTCGTGCCTGGGCATGAAGCACGCTGAGGTGGCTTTCGTGGATGGCTCATGCTCTCATTGCGGGGGTATGACCATCTCAGAGTTTGCGGACCGGACTCCGTTACCTGCATGGGGGCGGAGTGCCCGTGCCACTGCCTAAATCTGGGGTTCCCTCTGGCGGCAGCCAGGGGCGCCCTTCATCTGGCAGTGGGCGGACTGGTCTTACGGTCACGGCGAGGAATTTTCCTCCGGAGTGGTCCGCGCTGGTTCTCAGCGCCCCGACTCGGTGCCTTTCTTCCCGGAGGTGCGTGATGAGATCGCTGGGTCATGGACAGCACCTTTTCACTGCCAGAAACCGGCCCAGTGGCTCATCCTCCCTCACCACCCTCGATGGGGGTCCAGCGCGGGGGTACGCGGGAGTTCTCCAGGTGGAGCGGTCGGTTGCGATGCTATTGTGTCCAAATGCCGCTACCACTTTGCTGGGCAAACCGTTGCTCTCCTCCCGGGCCTGTAGGCACTCGTCGACCTTGATCGACACTGCTTATACGGCCTATGGAGAAGCTGCGTCCGCCTTACACGATTCGGCGTTATTGCAAGTGCACCAGGCCAAGGCACTGAGTGACTTGCACGAGGGTGGTCACGACCCAAAAGTTCTCAAAGAACTCCGCACCGCGACGGACCTCGCGCTACGAGCGACGAAGGTTACAGCGCGGTCTCTGGGTCGTGTGATGTCCACTATGGTGGTCCAGGAGCGCCATCTCTGGCTGTGTCTGGCCGACATGCGCGAGGCAGACAAGAGACATTTCTTGAACAGCCCCGTGTCCCAGACTGGCCTTTTTGGCGACATGGTAGAGAACTTCGCCCAGCAGTTCTCCACTGCCCAAAAGCAGACTGATGCCATCAGGTATATCCTGCCCCGGCGTGCAGCTGCTGCATCCACCCGGTGCCCGGCGTTAAAATCAGCGCCTTAGCCTTATTCCGCGGCGCCTCCAACAGAACAACCGCTCCGTGAGGAGCCGGGGCCGCAGCAGCCGCTCCCCCCGTTCCAGCCCCCGCCAATACCTTGTAAGCGAAGGTGCAAGAGGCCCCTGAGACTGCGACCCGAGATGGAGGAATGTGCTCTTCAGGAGATGGTGACCGCACCACCCCTTCCCCCGGAGGAGGGCCGGGTGGAGAATCTTTGTTTCCTTTTTCGCGGGAAAAAATGAGGTGGTGATCCCTCACCACTCCTTCCCCCGGAGGAGGGCCGGTGGAGAATCTTTTGTTTCCAAGCAAATTCTCGACGAAAGAGCAATTTCTTCTTTCTCTGGGTCCCATGAGGGGACGGGGGGTTGTGGACGATCCAGAGCCGTATCACACTCATCCTCCTCTCTCGCCAGTGAGCAGTAGTGGGCGGATCGGGAGGACGAACCAACTGACTACCCACGCACCCTCTGCTCAAAAGCAGGTCAGTGTTGCACACACCCAGACCCCGCCTCGGACCGTCAAAGAGACGCCCGGGCCGGGTCCCTGCTTTCTTTCACGCTGCCCCGCTGCGGGTACTCCTGTAGTTCCGTTGATGCCACTTGTGCGGCGTCTGGGAGCCTGGCTAGAGCTACCAGCCCGTCTCGATGGCTCCTTCGAACCTTCAGGCTCGGCTATGCGATTCAGTTCGCCCGGCGCCCGTCCAAGTTCAGGCTTTCCACTTTACGTCAGTGATAGCAGCAGATGCCCCTGTCTTGCGTGTGGAAATCGCAGTCCTACTGGCGAAGGGCACGATAGAGCCGGTCCCTCCAGCTGATATAAAGACGGGGTTTTACAGCCCTTACTTCACTGTACCCAAGAAAGGCGGTGGGTTACCAATCTTGGACCTGCGTGTCTTGAAACGGGCCCTTCACCGGTTACCGTTCAAGATGCTCAACCCAAAATGCATTTACAGGTGTACCGTCCCCCAAGACTGGGTTTCTCAGCGGATCGACCTGTGTGAAAAAAAAAAAAAAAGGGGGAAAGGGAAAACCCGCGTCTTTCATGTTTCGATCCTTCCCGCCCAAGGCCATTCCTGCGTTTTGCGTTCTAGGGGGCGAGCATATCAGTACGAGGTCTTGCCCTCCGGCTGTCCCTGTCGCCCCGTGTCTTCACTTAAGTTGCGGAGGCAGCCCTTGTTCCCGTGAGAGAGCAGGGCATTCGCATTCTCAACTACCTTGATGATTGGCTCATACTCGCCCAGTCTCATGATCAGTTGTGCGCGCACTGGGACTTGGTGCTTTCACACCTCAGCCTGTTGGGCCTTCGGGTCAACTGGGAAAGAGCAAACTCTCCCCGACGCAGAGGATGATCTCTTTTCTCGGTATGGAGTTGGGCTCGGTCGAACAGACAGCACGCCTCACGCAGGAACGTGCTCAGTTGGTGTTGAACTGCTTGAATACATTTAAGAGCAGGATGGCGGTCCCACTGACATTGTTTCAGAGGCTCCTGGGGCATATGGCGGCCACGGCGGCAGTAATGCCACTGGGGCTACTCCATATGAGACAGGTGCAGCACTGGCTCCATGGCCGAGTCCCGAGGTGGTCGTGGCAACGCGGCACCTTCCGGGTCCAAGTGACACTGGCCTGCCGACAAACCTTCACCCCGTGTTCAGACCTTGCGTTCCTCCGGGCAGGGTTGCCCCTGGAGCAGGTCTCCAGGCATTTTGTGGTTTGCACGGATGCCTCAACCATCGGCTGGGGGTCCATGTACAACGGGCTTTCAGTGTCAGGGGTTTGGACGGGGCCCTGACTGCACTGGCACATCAACTGCCTCTAGTTGCTGGCAGTGCACCTTGCCCTGAGCCGTCTCAAAGGGGCGCTTACGAGGCAAGCATGTACTGGTCCGTACGGACAACACTGCGACTGTTGCATACATCAACCGACAAGGTGGTCTGCGCTCCCGTCGCTTATTGCAACTCGCCCGCCATCTCCTCCTTTGGAGTCAGAAGCATTTGAGGTCGCTTTGTGCTGTTCACATTCCTGGGTTGCTCAACTGGGCAGCCGACGAGCTGTCCTGAGCTGTGCGCCCGGGAGAATGGCGACTCCATCCCCCGACGGTCCAGCTGGTTTGGGGACATTTCAGAGCCGCTCAGGTAGACCTGTTTTGCCTCTCCAGAAACCTCTCACTGCAAGTTTGCAATTCTCGCTTTTTTTCTGCTTCGCCCTGAACGACGGAACACTCGGCACGGACGCTCTGGCACATAGCTGGCCGCGGGGCCTTCGCAAGTATGCTTTTCCCCCAGTGAGCCTTCTCGCGCAGACTCTGTGCAAGGTCAGGGAGGACGAAGAGCAGGTCCTGCTGGTGGCGCCCTATTTGCCTACCCGACCGGTTCCCCGAACTAATGCTCCCTCGCGATAGCCCCCTCCCTGGCCATTCTCTGTGAAGGATTACTGACTCTCGAGACGGGGCATTTACCAACACTTTGGCACCTAACATGGGGTGGGCGCGTGTCCAGACCTCTGGAAACTTCATGTCTGGTCCCTGGATGGGACGCGGAGGTTCTAGGTGGCCTACCCCAAGGGGTAGTTGACACCATCACTTCAGCGAGAGCACCGTCTACGAGACACGCCTACTCTTTGAAGTGGAACCTCTTCGTTGAGTGGTGTTCTTCTGCGCGAGAAGTCCCCCGAATATGCCCAATCAGAGTCGTGCTGTCCTTCCTACAGCAGGGGTTGGAGCGAAGGCTGTCTCCCTACACACTCAAAGTCTATGTAGCTGCAATCGCTGCTAACCAAGACCCCGTAGAAGGGAAGTCGCTGGGAAAGCATGACCTGATCATCAGGTTCCTTAGGGGGGCGAGAAGGTTAAATCCTCCACGGCCCCCCTCTATACCCTCTTGGGACCTGAGTCTGGTGCTCACGGCACTAAAGCAGGCCCCGTTTGAGCCTTTACAGGCAGTGGAGCTGAAGTTCCTCTCAATGAAGACTTTGCTCCTGCTGGCATTGGCCTCTATCAAGAGGGTAGGGGACCTGCACGCATTTTCGGTCAACGATTCGTGCCTAGAGTTCGGGCCGGCTGATTCCCAGGTAACCCTGAGGCCCCGGCCCGGCTACGTGCCCAAGGTTCCCGCTACTCCCTTCAGGGATCAGGTGGTGAACCTGCAAGCGCTGGAGGAGGCAGACCCAGCCCTAGCGTTGCTCTGTCCCGTCCGAGCCTTAAGGTTCTACGTAGACCGGACACAAAGCTTCAGGACCTCAGACCAGCTCTTTGTCTGTCACGGAGGCCGGCAGAAGGGGAATGCCGTCTCAAAGCAGAGGATGGCCCACTGGATAGTGGATGCCATCACCCTGGCTTATCATGCACAGGTTGTGCCCTGCCCGCTCAGGTTGCGAGTTCACTCAACTAGAGGTGTTGCATCCTCCTGGGCGCTGGCTCGTGGCGCCTCGCTGACAGATATCTGTAGGGCTGCGGGCTGGGCGACCCCTAACACATTCGCTAGATTCTATAGCCTTCGTGTGGAGCCGGTATCCTTCTGTGTTCTCACCTCAAACGGGTAGACGTACTGAGAGGCCCGGCTTCGGGTCGGCTTGCAAAACCACTCCAGAGAGTCCATACAATAGACCCTGTTGAGTTCCTCCGTCCCCTCGGCAGCCGGACGTGGCGGAGCGTCCGGCGCCAGGCCTTCACTCGCTGAATCCTCGAGAACCGGTAGAAGGCTGGGTTCCATATGTAAGACCTAAGTGGATCTCATATGTGTAAAGTCCACGGTATAGCCTCGAGCCCGTGTTTCCCCGGCAGACTTCTGCCATTCCAAGAGGGTTACGATCACCTCCAATCTTCCATATGCACATATAAGGAATGTTCACATGTTTTTTTTTTCTTCCGAAACCTCCTTTGGGAAGGTTTGAGCTTCCGTAACGCCCCTGTTCCAAGGAGAACGGGTACGTTTCCCAGTGTTATCCAGACTTACTCATTGGGTAGTGCCATAGCAACAGTAGCTGGTCCTCTTGTGAAGAAGACCTGGCCTACGCCAAAAAATAGGGGCGGAGGTGGCTTCCACAGGACACTGGAAGGGGCTGTAGCTGTGGCCTTTTGGTAGGATCCTAATTTTGTCGGTCATCCGATGTGACGTCGGGAGTTACCGACTGAAAGGGAACGTCTCGGTTACGTATGTAACCCCCTATTCCCTGAAGGAGGGAACGGAGACGTTACGTCCCGTCGCCACAGCTCCTGTACCACCGCTGAATGGCCGGGTCACCGGCTCGGCTCCTCATCGAAAACCTGAATATGCGCTGCACCTACTGCCTACTTATACTCACGCTGTGATAAGCAGCAGCTGGATGCAATAATCGCATTCCAATGTGCATTGTCTCGTTTAGTTTACACTCGAAGTGGATTGGTTTCTCTAAGCGAGATCCCAATTCGTCAGTCCCCGACGTGACGTCTCCGTTCCCTCCTTCAGGAAACGAGGGTTACATATGTAACCGAGACGTGTTCTTTACACTTGGCCTTCAGATCATCTGCATTTTTTGGTCTCTTGTTTTCTCATTTTCCTCTTGACAATACCCCTAGATTCTCTATGGGGTTCAGGTCAGGTGAGTTTGCTGGCCAGTCAAGCACACCAACACCATGGTCATTTTAACCAACTTTTGGTGCTTTTGGCAGTGTGGGCAGGTGCCAAATTCTGCTGGAAAATGGAATCAGCATCTTCAGAAAGCTGGTCAGCAGAAGGAAGCAGGAAGTGCTCCAAAATTTCTTGGTAAAAAGGTGCAGTGACGTTGGTTTTCAAAACCCCAACCCCAGCAGATGACATTGCACCCCAAACCATCACAGACGTTTGGAAACTTAACACTGGACTTCAAGCACCTTGGGCTATGAGCTTCTCCACCCTTCCGCCAGACTCTAGGACCTTGATTTCCAAAATGAAATACAAAACTTGCTCTCATATGAAAAGAGGAATTTGGACCACTGGGCAACATTCCAGTTATTCTTCTCCTTAGCCCAGGTAAGACAACTCTGACACTGTCTGTGGTTCAGGAGTGGCTTAACAAGAGGAATACGACAACTTTAGCCAAATTCCTTTACACGTCTGTGTGTAGAGGCTCTTGATGCCTTGACCCCAGCCTCAGTCCATCCCTTTTGACTTCACGCAAATTCTTGAATCCGATTTTGCTTGACAATCCCTCATAGGCTGCGGTGTTCTCCGCTCCGGATTCCTTGGTGGCATCTTTTTCTTCCACACTTTTTCCTTCCACTCAACTTTTCTGTTAACATGCTTGGATACAGCACTCTTACCTTCCTTGTGAAGGGTGTCAATGATTGTCTTCTGGACAACTGTTAGATCAGCAGTCTTCCCCATGGTTGTGTAGCCTAGTGAACCAAACTGAGAGACATTTTTGAAGGCTCAGGAAACCTTTGCAGGTGTTTTGAGTTTTGAATTAGCTGATTGCATGTCACCATATTCTAATTTGTTGAGATGTGAATTGGTGGGTTTTGTTAAATGTGAGCCAAAATCATCACAATTAAAAGAACCACAGACTTAAACTACTTCAGTCTGTGTGCATTGATTTATTTAATACACGAGTTTCACCGTTTGAGTTGAATTACTGAAATAAATGACTTTTCCACGACATTCTACTTTATTGAGATGCACCTATATATATACAGTGCTCGGCCGTGTGCTCTCATCTGTGTGTCCCTGTTTCCCCCTTGGTTTCATGATTGGAGCATAGGTGCAGATCCCGGAACTCATGTCTTGCGTTTCGTTTCACATGTCGGGGGTTCGAGCACTGCGCGCTCCATTGCTCTGTCTTTGTTGTTGGCGCATGCTCCCTTGTACCGCTTCGTCGTTGGGCCTATGTGCTCTCTTCTGCGTGTGTTGTGTCTTGTGTAGCACGCGGTTCGTGTCGGCCCGGTGCGCTTGTTGTGTCTTGTGTTGTTGCATGCAGCTTGTGTTTTTCATTGTGGCTGCATTTGCTTTCATGTTGTCATGTCTTGTGTGAACGCGGCTTATGAGTATTCTCATTAGCTGCGTGTTTGTGTCTTGTTTTGTTCAAGCACATGGCTTGTGATTGTTTTGCTGGCCATGTGCTTGTGTTTTTGTTTTGTGTGAGCACATGGTTTTTGTCCTTGTTTCCTGTGTGCCATGTGCTCTCATGTCAATTGTCTTAACCCCACCCATCTTGTTACCTGATTATTGGTTAATTTGCACAACCTGTGTTGCCCTCATTACCCCCCTCATTTGTTCTCCTTGTGTTTGCAGTCCCGTGCCAGTTCGTCGTCGAATGTTCTCGTGTCAACCCTGGTTGTGTCCTGCCCTGCCTTGTCCTGTCCTGTCCAGGCTTGCTAATGCCAGCCTGTTTTCCCCCACCGGGTTGTTTTTGTTGTTGTTTTGTTTTATTTTATTATTATTAAAGAGCCCATTCTCTGCACCATTGAGTCCTCACATCCCTACATCCCCACCCCTGACACCGTCTACATCATGTATTCCACTTGGCTTTCTTTTGAATATGTATTCCAATTGTAATCAAGCAAGCAGCTTGCTCTAAACTGTCTAAACATTCTGGCAAACTCCAACATCATTATTCCAAAGGCAGCTGGTTGAAAACACTCTGAATGGTTCTGTTTGTACATGTGTAAAAACCAAGACCCAATCTGCATATACCTCTTCCTTTTTTGGCCTGGCTGTATGTGCGGAGATCATTACATCATTATCATCATCTGTTTATTCTGCGCTCTCCAAATGACTGAAGCAGAGACAAATCTGTATCGTTTCATTGCTGTCATCACTGCGGTTATACTTCATTACGGGGTGAAATTATTTGTGACGTATTGCACCTCAGAGAAGAAACATTCAGTGCCTTGGGCATTGCTGTGAGCCCACAGGTGTTTATTCAGAGGGTGTCAGAACACAGCAAATAGAATAGTAATGGCAGGATCAGAAAATGCCATTCAAAGCACCCTGAATGCCTGTGAAAATTAATATGCTGGGCCTCATTTCATGCAAGCCTCTCGGCGCCGATAAATATCTTTTCAGGGTCTGCTTTCATAATTTTCTCTGCGCCGTTCAAGTCACACGAATCCAAAGAGAGACGAAAAAGCATCTGAATAAGGATGATTGGTGACTGCAGAGCACAATTCCTCTTTAAAATAAGTTTGTATATTGCAATATTGTAATACCACAGTCATTAAAATGGCAATTTAAGCCACACCAGACAGGAAATATCCTGGATCAGGGTCAGAAACTTAAGGTGAAATTAAGGGCAAACATCCCCCCAGTTTTAGAAAACAAAAACACAATTACTCCAGGCTTCAGTTTCACATGATCAGAAGTCATCATTTTAAAAACTATTTTTGTGGAAACCAAGATACATTGTGTTTTTCAGGGTTCTTTGATGGAAAGTTTATTATTAATATCTTTACTGTCACTTTTGACTTTATGAATTTAATGAATTTAATGCATCCTTGCTGAATTAAAGTATTAATTTGTTATTTTTCTTCTAAAAACAAAACTGACTCAAAGTTTGAATGGTAGCATATTTCTATAAAAAAAATTCCACCTAAGGCCTTTGTGTTGTTGTTTGCTTAGGCATCGGTGTTCAATTTTATGATGCTTAATACTCTTCATCTAAAAACTGAATTATAGGCAATAATTTTCAAATCTAATTATTCTTGAATGTGTTAATAAATGCATTTAATTTAAGCATTTGACATAAATGATGACTCACAGCAGCATAATTTTTAATTAGTAAAAAATGCTCCTGAAATAGAGCTCCACAATTATGACAAATATCAACACTGTTGATTATTGCTCTTGATATTGCAATCACAATTCTTAAAGTTGATTCATAGAAAATAAATATTTATTTATATGAAGAGTTTGGTTCCAAAACGCGATAAACGGCATTTTTTTAAAAGAAATTCGGAGTTTCGGCCAAAATCAGTATTGTATCTGGTCAGTATTGAAAAGTCAATTTTTAATTTTACGCAAAATGCGATATCCGCCGAGTTATCATATCGAGTATGTCATTTTTTCTCCCTTTTTTTCCAATCCGCGACAAACACCAGTCTCCCTTTTGTGCAGAATGCGATATATCCTCTCAACCAATCACAGCGCACCATCCACACACTGTAGACAGTAATGGCAGCGCTTTGAATACACCCGGCATCCTAGTTTTCCTCATCTATTTTGTACTTTGTGATAAACAAAAAACTTAGGGCTGCACGATAAATCGCATGTGATTGTTATGCGCATCTCGTCAGTAAAGCCGGTTCTGTGAACAGTAAATCTCCATCAGCGCTTGCTTCTTCAGAGTGGTGCTTTGAATACACCATCCTATCACCTATCCTGTATCACGTTCATAATCGCAGATGAGTCACATTCGATTATGAACGTTATATTGTGTAGCTTGTCAGTGTAAGTGTTTTTATTAATGCCATTAATGTTTTTGTTAATACAGCGTATAGCACTAGTCAACTAAATGAATGTAACATGGCAAAAATGAATGCACTTTTGGAAGTTGAATGTAAGGGAATGTCATTTTGGAATTTCTGTGGTTTAATGTGATATTGTTGTTCATGATGATATTTTCTTTTATGTTTGTAATTAATTTATAGCATTAACAAGATAACCTGTTGAATTCATTTTGGGAGCGATGACTGATTGAATGTATTTTCAGTCCAGTGTCTGCATATAAGAATAGTATTGACCAAGTTCAGAGGCTGTGGATATGTGGATCAACTTACTATGTTGTGTATTTTCAACAGTTTCAATATGAAAAATAACTTTTATATTAATTCAATGGATTTATTGCATTTTGCGGAAAAAAGTATAACATTTTATAATAAATCTTTGAAAATCAAAATCTGGATTTGAATTTTTAATGTTATTATAACCTAAAGATGCTATGTGAAAGTTTGAAGTCTTTCATGAGTTTTCATCTTGCCACTTTCTTGGTAAAGAAAACACATTTTTACTCAAATTAATCAAAATGGATTTATAGCGTTTTGGAACCAAACTCTTCATATATATATATACTTTTTTTTGGGTGTTTTTTCCAGTATTGAATGGATGCCTTTTGCATTACAATGCTGCAAAAAACACACACTATGCAAAATCATTTGACAGTATCTCTAAAATATTATAAATATTTTTGGAATTGATTTTTTTCTTGATCAGTTAAATTGTAGCAGCCTTAACAGTAATAATGGTTATGTAATAACTGCGCAGCCCTACCCCAAAAAAGTAATGGAAAAGACTGACACTGGATTGGATTTGAGCAGAAGGCAAGATGTGGCAATAATGGAGAAAACAACATCTCTGAGACTGAGGCTCAGAGATATGGCTCACGGATCCAGGCTGTCTCTACAAGCATGATAATGCATGACTATCCCACTCTCCCTCAAGACTCAGGCCTCTCCTGTATATCACGGCAAAGCCCTGAAAACTGCAGAAGGAAAACAAGGCTATGATGGAGCTGTCATTGTTGCCAGTTAATCACTGCTTTGGGTGGGAGGAAGACTGACAACGAAGGACTTTGGTATTAATGCCATTATTGATCTCATAGAACAAAGACCCATAAGATCAATCTTATGGTTTTTGTCTTTAAGTTGACAACAGACCTGCTGCGATGGTCTGGTCTTTAAGGTGGCAAGGGTCAGCAACCTGTTTGACATGAAATTTAAATATATCTTGTTAATCACTGTGCCACAAGGAATAACAGTATGTTATGTCTGCAGTGCAGGATGATTGACACTGTTTCCTAGAAAAGATAATCATGCAAATGACCACCTCATTGTGTACTGTTATTGCCATTCACTACATTATGTGTGCTGTGGAGGTAAACGGGTGCATCTCTTAATGATGTGATTTTGAGTGTCAACGTTGCTGCCAGAATCATGTATTCAAAGTTGTAGAGATTGAAAAGAAAAGTAACTCAAGAAAATGTGTAAGTCTGCAGAGATCCTTATTTTTACCATTGTTCACAATTGAATCAATTTTATGAGAAAGTATAACCATTGAGAGCAAACAAGCTACAAAACACCCCACAGTTGTGTACAAGGGTTAGGCGTTTTCCCACTTAAAATCAAGTTAAAAAAAACAACAAAATTATCAAACAAATTAGTTTTATATGACCACATTTTACTGTTGCTCTTAAACTTGGGATAATCTTGCTATTACAGTATATGTTTAAGACTAATGGTGTGAAGTTCAATTTGTGAAATGTCATGAGCAAAAACAGTTTATCAATAGTGTAGCAATATAGAAAGCACTGCTCACTTTCAAACCAAGCAGCTTTCTGTTGATCAACAGGACGAATCTGTGTGATCATCTTCAGTCTGTTGCAAAATTTGTGTGGCCTAATCTTTCACCCTCATGAGAAATTCCATATTGTGTGGATTCCTATTGAAATGACTGAATTTCCGGTCACTCTTCATTTTAAGGTCCAATTCTTGCTATTAATAAACCATTAACTATGACTTTTTGCCTCAATAAACTCCTAATTTGCTGCTTATTAACACTTTATTAGTAGTAGGTTGTTAAGTTTAGGCATTGGTAGGATTAAGGATGTAGAATATGGTCATGCAGAAATATGTGCTTTATAAGTACTAATAAACGGCCAAGATGTTAATAATAGGCATGCTAATAAGCAACCAGTTAATAGTGAGAATTGGTCCCTATACTGACAGTCAGTTACTGAATTTTCCCTGAAAGCAATAATCCCATAAAGATCCCAAAACTTAATTTTTCCTGTACACTATAAAAAAATTAAATGATCAGTAAGTCATGGCAACTTAAGTTTTTATATTACTTTAACTCATCAAAATAAGTTAAGCTATTTTAACACTGTTTGTGTTACATGTTACATGATGTTTTTAAGTTGAAATAAGTGGACATTTTTTGTAGTGTTTATTTTTAACCTTTCAAAACAAACCTTCTATGAGTGCTGAGATTCTGTGGAATCTTCATCATGACTTATGCTTCATAGTCAAATTACAGATCGAACAATTGTTTCCGAATAAATTTCTTTGCAATGCATCAAAGGATGAGTACCTCTTTCCCTCAAAAAAAGACAAGTATACCGTTTTGTTCCTTTGTCTTTTTCTCTGATTCTCAAATACTTCTATGCTTCAAATCAAAGTGTATAATGTGTTTCTTCTCTAGATGGTTTGGTTCCTAGTTTAACTTTTTTACATAGCTTAGCTATTCCCTGTTTATTGAGGATTTAATAAAAAAATGCCTATAGAGAAAATAAATGAGGAAAATATTTCTAGAACCAGGGTCATTGAAAAAAATTTGGAGAATCACTCCATTTTGGCAAAGTTTATAATTAATATTGCTTGTGTATACTGGCTGCCATTACTCTAATATATGTTGCTACAGGTGTTGCTATTTGTGCTTGGTCTATTATATCAGCAGTTAAAAAAACTGAATTTTGAGGTGTGAAAATGTAAATGACTCATAATATCGCTGACATCCAAACTACTGACGTGGCTAAAACTAACAAGCCATTTCTCCCGGCGGGTCATCATTACAAAGTAATTTTGTGAAAGTAAAATTATGATTTGTATAAATATTATCACTTGTACAACTTGCTGATGACTTCTGCTATATAAGCTTCAGACATTTGCATGTAAATGTGATAGGAAGATCCTGCAGGTGTTTATATAATGACGAACCTGCTGTCAGATGGTAAAAGCACCATGAGCGCCAGGGCAGAGAGCTTTATCCTCTCAGGCTGGGTGATGTTGTCCATGCAGTCCACCCACATCTCAATCATACTCCCAAGAGCTGGTCTGCCTGAGAAAGCAGAGATCACCATGATAAACAATCTCGTTCACATAATTCTCATTTATAATCTAGCCGTGCACAGGTGAGCGAGGCACACTGGGAACAAGATTAATACACCCTTCATAAGATAAGAGGAAAACATTAGGGTACGTCGAGCCGCCTGACAGGGCGAATATATAAAAACCTCCATCTTTGAAGTTATTTGGCTGATACTGTAAATAATGAAGGGGTCTCAGCAGGAAAGATATTTCTGGGATTGAGGAAATTAAGGAGAACACTGATATATGCTGAGACTACAATAGTGCAAATGAGTTCAATTATTCGGTGGGGAGATACGGCCCAGGCTTGAAAGGGAATGATGCTGTGTGGGCGGCTTGGCAAAGCATCTTGGTCCACTGGGACCAAATTACAGTAAGATCAGCTTCCACAAACCCAACTAAAGATACGCTGTACAGAAGAAGAAAACTAGGCCAAGCTTGAGGATTTTTTGTTTGTTTGTTAATGATTTTGTGCTTCAGTGTACTTGACCTTGACATAAAGGTACACTCTAAAAAATGCTGGGTTGTTTCAACCCAATGTTGGGTCAAATATGGACTAACCCAACTGTTGGGTTAAAAAGCTAATTTAAAAATGTAACCAAAATTTAACCCAACAGTTGGGTTAGTCCATATTTGACCCAACATTGGGTTGAAACAACCCAGCATTTTTTAGAGTGTAAGAAGTACAAAGAAAGTACTGGGGAAAGAAGAGATTTTTTTTAAATCTAATTATGTTTAGTCTTCCAACATCTGAGGCATGTGAGCTAGAGTTCTTCATTTAAAACCATAACATTAATTAGTATGCACCAATATTGAATTTCTGGCTTTTATAACAACTATTAAAGTGTATATTGAGCCATAGCTATTCATAATATAAAATGGCACCCCCTAACTTATTGCTTAAATGTTCTATTAATCTACTATTCTTTTAAGGGATGCACAATATATTGCCATATCAGTTATTAGGCAAGGCAAATTTATTTATGTAGCACATTTCATACACAATGGTAATTCAAAGTGTTTTACATAAAAATGAATTAAAATAGCCATAAAATAATCACAACAATAAATTAAAAAACTTTTAAAATGATTTAAAAATATATTTAAAATGAATTAAAACAGAATTAAAACAAAGAATAGAAAATGGTTACACATAAAATACAGTGCAACCAGTTCGGAAATCACACAGTGTTCATTCAGTAAATGCACAGCTAAACAAAAGAGTTTTAAATGTGACTAATGTTTTAGCACATTTGATCTCCTCTGGAAGCTGATTCCAACTGCGGGCGGCATAATAACTAAAAGCGGACTCCCCTTGTTTTGTGTGAACCCTTGGTATTTCTAACTGACTCGATACTAATGATCCGAGTGGTCTGTTAGGCTTATATTCAGTGAACATATCTGCTATACATTTAGGTCCTAGGCCATTGAGTGATATACAAACGAGTAAAAGTACTTTAAAATCAATCCTAAATATAACTGGAAGCCAGTGTAAGGACCTGAGGTCTGGTGTGATATGCTCAGATTTTCTGGTTCTAGTCAGAATTCTGGCAGCAGCGTTCTGGATGAGCTGCAGCTGTCTAATGGTTTTCTTGGGAAGGCCGGTGAGGAGACCATTACAATAGTCCACCCTGCTGGTGCTAAAGGCATGAACAAGTTTCTCCAATCTCGACTGGAAACAAAACCTCTAATTCTTACAATGTTTTTGAGATGATATTATGCTGACTTAGTTACTGCTTTGACATGACTACTAAAACTAAGGTCTTTCTCCAGAATCACACCAAGATTCCTGACCTGATTTTTAGTTGTTAGACCCCTAGAATCAAGGTATGCATTCACCTTGAGAACTTCATCTTTGTTTCCAAAATGCAATGACTTCAGTTTTCTCCTTGTTTAAATGAAGAAAGTTCTGGCACATCCAACTGCTAATTTCATCAATGCATTGGCAGAGGGAGTCAATGGGGTAGTCATTTGGGGATAAGGCTAGGTAAATCTGGGTATCAACAGCATAGCTGTAATAGGCGATTTGGTTCTTTCTCATTATTTGACCCCCAGATGTCATGTCGCCTTGGGAGCATATACAGGCTAAACCCAAGACGGTCCCCCCTGCAAGGGAGCACAGACGTAGTCCTGTGTGGGGGGCCGCATGTCATGGTTGTCCACTTAGACTTATGCTCTCCTATACTCATATAAGAGATAAGTAGCTGTCACCTGACTGATAAGTAAGAGCCTGAAGATGGTGAGGTTTGATTACCGGCAGCCCGAGAAAGCCGCGACCAACTTCGCAAGAATGTCGCAAAAGAGTTTTACGTGCGATTTGTTCTTTCTTTTAGAGGAGTCTGGGCTGTTTCGGAAAACGCTAGGGGAACGTCTTCTGTGACCACGCTCTGAATAATATGTGAAATCAGTCCAATAGCTGAGTGGGACGTCATGGGCGGGTGACGTCATTACCAGGAAGCTTTAAAAGCACGTGAGGTGCCACCAGCGCTAGCTTCTGTCAGTCAGCGAAGCTCTTCGGTGTGTGTCGGTTCACGATTTTCTGTTCTGTGAGTCTTATTTATTGTTGTCTGTCAAAAGTCTATAAGCTCCAGCTATGTCTAAGCTCATGCAAGGACAAAGCATTTCAAGGGCGAGAGCAAGCCACGTTGTAGGTTGTGTGTTCCTCCCTGCCAAAAGAAAACGATATCACGAGTGGGAATACACATTCTGTGCGTGGTTTGCTTGGGAGCGAAGAATAGTTGTTACTGCCTTGCTTCGCTCTCAGAGGGCTCTCTTTGAGGAGGGAGCTTTCACTAGCGTTCCTCGCGGTGCCGGCCCGCTTTCGCCGAGGCGGAGCGGCGGCTGTGCTCGTGGGTTTCGCGTATGGATCTGCTAATCACCAGATCAGGCGCCCGCTCTCGGGGTTCGGAAGCCCACGCTGCGGTACTTCCCCCCCGGGAGAGGGCGTGACGCTCCGCCTGTCTTTCTCTGAGGAGATTGATACAGAGGGCGTCAAAGAGCTCGCCAGTTACACAAACATCAGTTACACAAGCAAACAATATTATGCCTTATATTATAATGAGCAGCATTAATAAGGAGCGGAGCTCGCGCAGCCGGGGCGGATTGTGTTCCCCCCCCGCTATTAAACGCTCCGCTCTCGCCGGGCACGCACCGAGGAGAGTGTCCGTGCCTGTGATCTTGCGATTGCGGTCTCGCTGCTGCTGAGGCACGGCGGCGACTGAGAACGCGGAGATCGCTCATGATCTAGCAGACGGTTGGAGACGGCTCTTCCTATCTCCACCCGTGTTTGCTAGATTTAGAGCTCGTTTGTTTGTCAAGGAGATTGATGTTGATCATGTGACTGAATGGCTCGCGCGCAGCACATATATTACATCATTTCGGTTTTTGATGTGAATCTTACTACACTAGACCGTATTTACTCGTCTGGATGTTTGATTGCATTTAATTCTGAGGAATAAAATGAAGTATTTGTCTGACTATGAGAATTTAGATATACAGGGGCTCTTGGGATAAAAATTTCTCGAGTGAGAGCACGCGTTAACCTCTCTTCCTTTGAGGAGGTTGAGGCGGTTTGCAGGGGCTGCTGGGCGGAGCAGTCCCAACCCACCGTGTTCCAGCCCCTCATTCTGGGGGCCTCACTTCTCGTACTCCGCAGAGTCTAGAGTCAGAGTGGAGCTCCCAGGCCGAAGGCTTCTAGCAGAAGGCGGGTCTGCGGACCGTCATTCTCGCTGGATAGTCTTCATCGTAAATGTCCTGACGCCTAAGGCCCAGGACTTTTTGAGGGCCAACTCCCTCTGGGGAAGAGCAATGTACACCACATTACATGGTGCCCGTCTCTCCTCAGTGCCCTCAGGAGAATCAGTCTGCCAACCCTGCCGGTGTTCCAAGGCGCAGCGGTCTCCGGCGAGCGCTTCTCTCAGTTAACGCCCGGAAACATAGCGGTACTAAGAGGCTCGCTACCTCTACGGAGGTATCTAGATGGTTCCTGCCCCGAGCAGGCTGGTGTCTAGTCTTCCTAGCAGACGACGTGGGTCTGAGGGTCGTCGTTTTCATAGGAGACTTCAGCTATTAGAGTCCTGATGCTGTGGCTCAGGACTTCGGAGGGCAAGCCCCTCTGGGGAAGAGAGGTTCACACCGCATTACACGGTGCCCGTCTCTCCTCAGTGCCCTCAGGAGGTCGGTCTGCCAACCCTGCTATGTTCCAGGGCGCAGCGGTTTCCGGCGAGCGCTTCTCTCAGGTACCGCCCGGAAACGTAGCGGTACTAAGAGGCTCGCTACCTCTACGGAGGTATCTAGAGCAGGTAGCACGGCCGTCCTCTGCCAGTCCGCTGCTTCAGGGAACTGAGCTAGCTGCTCTAAGCGCACCACAAGCCAGTCTCACGAGACTGCTTCCCTTAGGAGGTCACCTGGCGGTGAGGGAGCCCCTGCCAAGTGTGCTTCATCGGGTCCCCCCGAGCAGGCTCTGGTCTAGTCTTCCTAGCAGACGACGTGGGTCTGAGGTCCGTCATTTTCAATAGGAGACTTCAGCTTTGAGAGTCCTGATGCTGTGGCTCAGGACTTCGGAGGGCAGGCCCCTCTGTGGAAGAGTGGTGTACACCTCATTATATGGTGGCCGTCTCTCCTCAGTGCTCTCAGGAGGTCGGTCTGCCAACCCTGACGTGTTCCAGGGCGCAGCAGTCTCCGGCGAGCACTTCTCTCAGTTACCGCCCGGCAACGTAGCGGCACTATGAGAGGCTCACCCCCGCGGACTCTGCGGAGGGCGCCCCACAGAGCAGCTAGTAGGGCCGTCCCCTGCCGGTTCGCAGCTTCAGGGCACCGAGCTAGCCGCTCTAAGTACACCAGAGGCCAGTCTCGAGAGATTGGTTCCCTTAGTAGATTATTTAGCAGCGGGGAAGCTACTGCCAAATGTATCTCAATGGGTCCTGCGTACTGTAGAAAGAGGCTACGGAATCCAGTTCGGTTCTCGTCCGCCTCGATTCAACGGGGTCACCCCCACGCTAGTGGGTCCCGAGCAGGCTCGGGTATTAGAACAAGAAGTAGTTACTCCTCTTGAGGAAGGAGGCCATCGAGGTGGTCCCTCCGCACGAGACAGACTCCGGGTTCTACAGCCGGTACTTCATTGTTCCGAAGAAGAATTGAGGGCTGCGTCCCATTTTAGATCTGCGCCTATTGAACCGCTCAGTCATGAGACTGAAGTTCAGGATGCTCACACTCAATCAAGTCGTGTCTCAGATCAGGTCCGAGGTCTGGTTTGTCACGATCGATCTGAAAGACTCATATTTCCATATCTCCATCCTTCCTCATCACAGGAAGTTCCTGAGGTTCGTTTTGGGGGCAAAAGCCTACCAATACTGGTTCTTCCTTAGGCCTTGCACTCTCACCCCACACTTTCACGACTCAACCACATCGACGATTGGTTGATATTAGCTCAGTCAGAGCGGATGGCGGTTCGACATCGAGATGTCGTTCTCGCTCACACAAAAGAGCTGGGGTTAAGACTTAACGCCAAGAAAAATGTGCTTTCTCCATTACAGAGAACCACCTATCTGGGCGTGGTGTGTGATTCGACCACGATGCAGGCATGTATGTCTCCTGCTCAGATCGAGTTGGTTGCTCCTACCTCAGCGCGAGGAGAGAGAGTGAGAGAAGGCCGGTCAATCACTGTCAAGCAGTTCCAGACTGCTTGGGCTGATGACAGCTGCGTCCAACGTGATAACTCTTGGCCTGCTGTACATGAGACCCCTACAGTGGTGGCACAAGAACAAGGAGTTCTCCCCGAGGGGAAACCCGCTTCGCATGCTCAAGGTCACGCGGAGGTGCCTACGTGCCTTAGACATGTAGAGTAAACTTTGGTTTTTGTCTCAGGGCCCAGTGCTGGGAGCTACCTTGTTGCCGCGTATGCTAGCGACGAATGCATCCCTCACCGGTGGAGGTGCGTTCATGAGTGGCCACCCTGCCCGCAGTCTGTGGAGTGGTCGCCATCTGACATGGCATTCAATTGTCGGGAGATGCTGGCCCTGTTTCGAGTTCTCCCAGACCTAAGAGGTCACCATGTGTTGGTGCGCACCGACAACTCAGCGGTGGTCTCTTACATCAACCACAAGGGAGTTCTGCGTTCGCGCCCTTTGTTCAAGCTGGCGCACCAGATACTTGTGTTGTCCCAGGGCAAACTCCTCTCGTTGAGAGCAGTATACATTCCTGGGCATCTTAAGAAGGGAGCAGATATCCTGTCGAGACAGAGGCCGAGGCCCGGGGAATGGAGACTCCACCCAGAAGTGGTGGAGCAGACATGGAGAGGTGTTGGCCAGATCAGGTGGGACTGTGCGACTCATATGATTCACACTGTCCCCCTGGTTATATCGAACTCATCCAGCTCCATGGGGCTGGATGCAATGGACACGGGCCCGAGGATTATCTTAAGGACCTTTCCGCAATTTTTCTGCTCACGGGAGTTATGGGCGAGAGGTGCGCGGGGCCAGGCCGTCTGTGTGGTTACCCGTTAACGGCGGGCCGAGTTGGGATCAGGCGATTTCTTCCGATGGGCTCTATGGGAGATTCCGTCAGGAGAGGATCTCCTTAACAGGCGGGGGGGCACGACCCGCCAGGAGCTGTGGGTGTGCCCCTGATGGGGCAAAGCTCATAGCTTCCGGTATCTCAACCGAGGTTGTTGAGACCATCCATCATTCAGAGCTCCCTCTATGAGGAAACTGTGCTTCTTGGTGCGGAGACCGCCAGCTCTACCCAGCTAACTGCTCGTTTGGTACAGTTTTGGAGTTCCTGCAGGCCTGTTTATCCGCAGGGTGGACCCACTCCACCCTAGAGGTCTTCGTGGCGGCCATTGCGGCACACCACGCCCCTCTCGGTGGCCATTCAGTGGGAAAACACCCTCTTCTTACACATTTCCTCTGCGTTATGCTGAGGCCGAGGCCTCTGGCCAGAGAAGCTTAGGCTAAGTGGTGGATCAGGATGCTATTCCATAGCCTCGAGTCCTCTGATCTCCCCTCTCCTTTGGGGGTCAAGATTCACTCCTCCAGAAGTTGGCCTTCGGGATGGCGAGCCCCGCCTACTTTAGCCACTCCGGGCTCTTCTGTTCTCTTGCCCTAGCTGTGCAATCTTCCACACTGGGCAGAGATTTCGGAGTCTGGCGGCGTGGGCATTCTCGTTCCACTAGCGTTTTCCGACGCAGCTCGAGTTCCTGAAGGGGAATGTCTTTAGGTTACGTATGTAACCATGGTTCCCGAGGAAACGAGACGCTTTCGTCGCAAGGCCATACTTCAGGCATCCCTACTAGAGCTTGCTTCACTCCTAAGAAGCTAGCGCCGGTGGCACCTCACATGCTTTTAAAGCTTCCTGGTCATGACGTCACCCGCCGCGGACGTCTCGCCCATCGTTCGACTGATTACACATATGATTCAGAGCTCCCCTAGCGTTTTCCGACGCAGCGTCTCGTTCCCTCGGGGAACCATGGTTACATACGTAACCTGGGACGTTTTCCAGTCTCTCTAGAAGTATGTTATGATCAACCGTGTCAAACGCAGCACTGAGATCTAGTAGTAACAGCACTGATATTTTGCCAGAATCAGAATAAGCGAATATCATTTATTATCTTAATGAGCACTGTCTCCGTGCTGTGAGGCGGTCGGAAAACCAGATTGAAAATTGTCCAGGTATCCATTTGAGTTTAAGTATTTGTTCAGCTGATTAAAGACTACCTTTTCAATAATCTTGCCTATAAAAGGAAGATTTGATTATTGGTCTATAGTTGCTTAATATGGTGTTATCAAGATTGCTCTTTTTCAGAAGGGGTTTAACAACTGCATTTTTCATGGAGTTTGGAAAACCCAAGGCAATACTGAGTATTTATTATCTATTATATCAGGGTTATTATAATTAACTTAAACTAAAACCTTTTAAAAATCACATGTTTATCTGCAATAATATAAAAGTTAACTGAAATAAAATACATAAAAAATTAAAACTGAACTAAAAACTACAGAAATATAATTAAAAACAGAAATGCCAAGAAAACACAACAAAATTACTAATACCTTAAAATTAAAATTAAAACTGAATTACATTATTGAATTATATTTGTATATATATGAAAAATACACAAGTAATAAATCTAAAAATAATTTGTATATATACACACACAATGAAAAATTAAATATTGGAGAAACTATATTGTTAGAAAATAGGTAGTAAAAACAAAAACAAAATTGGAAAAAGAAACAGCAAGTTAAAGTTTCAGTACGTATGTAACCCTAGTTCTCGAGGGAACGAGACGCTGCGTCGAAAACGCTCGGGGAACGCCCTTCAGCGTGACGGGCTCTGAAACTCATGTGTAATCAGACGAATAGATGGGTGAGACGTCACGGCGGGTGATGTAATGACCGGGAAGCTATAAAAGCACGTGCTGCGGAGCCAGCGTCAGCTTCTAGGAATTAAGCAAGCGCCGGCAGGGACGCCAGAAGTATGACATCGAGACGCAGTGTCTCGTTCCCTCGAGGAAATAGGGTTACATACATAACCTGAGGCGTTCCTCTCCAGGAACTCGAGCTGCGTCGGAAACGCTCGGGGAACGCGACTGCCCACGCCGCCAGACTTCTAAGTCTCTGCCTAGTGTGGAAGACTGCACAGCTAGGGCGAGAAAACAGAAGAGCCAGGAGTTGCTCGCATGTCTAGACCGTAGAACCTAACAAAGGTAAGGAGCGTGGACCACCCCGCAGCGTTGCAGATGTCCTGCATAGAAACACCTGACAGGAAGGCCTTGGAGGCCGCCACACTTCTAGTAGAGTGAGCCCTGACCCAAGCTTCTGCTGGTCTGGATCGTACCGGAGGCCTCAGCCTCAGCGCACCGTGGAGGAAAGTGTAACTAGGGGGTGTCTGCCCACTGACTGGCCACCAAGAGGGGCGTGGTAGGCCGCAATAGCCGCCACGTAGACCTTCAGGGTGGAGTGGGTCAACTCTGTGGAGAAACAGGCCTGCACGAACTCCAGCACTGTACCAACCGGGCAGTTAACTGGGTCCAGCTGGCAATCTCCGCACCAAGAAGCGAAAAGTTTCCACTTCAAGGCGTACAGTTTCCTCAGGGGGAGCTCTGGATTGGAGGATGGTCTCAACAACCTCGGTTGAGAGACCATATGCTATGAGTTGTGCCCCCTCAGGGGCCACACCCACAACTTCCACAGCTCCGGGCGGGGGTGGAAGATCATACCCTCCGCCTGTGAGAGGAGATCTCTCCTGACGGGAATCTCCCACGGAGCGCCGTCGAGGAGAGAAATCAGGTCCGAGAACCATACTCGGCCCGGCCAGAACGGGGCTCCACCGTCCCGGCGCACTCTCTCCAGAACTCCCGGGAGCAGAGCGATCGGGGGAAAGGCGTACAGACAAAGCCTCTGCCACGTCTGTACCATGGCATCCAGCCCCAGTGGAGCTGGATGACTCAGAGAGAACCAGAGGGGACAGTGCGATATCATCTGAGTCGCAAACAGGTCCACCTGGGCCTGGCCAAAAACTCTCGATATCTGCTTCACCACCCCGGGGTGAAGCATCCATTCCCCGGGCCTCGGCCCCTGTCTCGACAGGATGTCTGCTCCCAAATTGAGATGCCCAGGAATGTAAACTGCTCTCAGCGAGAGAAGTTTGCCCTGGGACCACACAAGGATCTGGTACGCTAGTCTGTACAAACGGCGTGAGCGCAGACCTCCCTGGTGGTTGATGTAAGAGACCACCGCTGTGTTGTCGGTGCGCACCAACACATGGTGACCTCTTACGTCTGGGAGGAAGTGCATGAAGCACGGCCCGCATCTCCAGGCAGTTGATGTGCCACGTGAGATGGCGACCACTCCACAGACCGTGGGCAGGGTGGCCACTCATGACCGCTCCCCAACCGGTGAGGGACGCGTCCGTCGCTAGCGTTACGCGGCGACAAGGAGCTCCCAGCACCGGGCCCTGAGACAAGAACCAAGGTTTCCTCCACATGTCCAAGGCACGTAGGCATCGCCGCGTGACCTTGAACATGCGAAGCGGGTTTCCCCTCAGGGAGAACCCCCTGGTCTTGAGCCACCACTGTAGGGGCCTCATGTACAGCAGGCCAATAGGTATCACGTTGGACGCAGCTGCCATCAGACCCAGCAGTCTCTGAAACTGCTTGACAGTGAGTGACCGGCCTTCTCTGACTCTCGCGACTGCGGTGAGGATCGACTCGATCCGAGCAGGGGACATACGTGCCTGCATCGTGGTCCAATCCCACACCACGCCTAGATAAGTGGTCCTCTGTAATGGAGAAAGCACACTTTTCTTGGCGTTTAGTCTTAACCCCAGCTCTCTCAATATGGGCGAGAACGACATCTCGATGCCGAACCACCATCTGCTCTGACTGAGCTAAAATCAACCAATCGCCGATATAGTTTAGTATGCGGATGCCCTGGAGTCGCAACGGAGCCAGGGCCACATCCACACACTTCGTGAAAGTGCGGGGTGAGAGTGCAAGGCCGAAAGGAAGAACACGATATTGGTACGCTTTGCCCCCGAAAGCAAACCTCAGGAACTTCCTGTGAGTGGGAAGGATGGATACATGGAAGTATGCGTCCTTTAGATCGACCGTGACAAACCAGTCCTCGGACCTGATCTGAGACATGACTTGCTTGAGAGTAAGCCTCCTGAACTTCAGTCACATGACTGAGCGGTTCATATGACGTAGATCTAAAATGGGACGCAACCCCCTATCCTTCTTTGGAACTATGAAGTACCGGCTGTAGAACCCGGACTGCCTCGCATGAGGAGGGACCACCTCGATGGCCTCCTTCCTCAAAAGAGTAACTACTTCTTGTTCCATGACCAGAGCCTGCTCGGGACCAGCGGGGGGAATCCGTTAAAGAGGCGGGTGGCAGAGAACCAAAATGGTTCTGTAGCCTTCCTTCAGGTGCAGGATCCACTGAGAACACATTTGGCGAGTTCCACGCTGCCAAAACGTCGCTTACTAAGGGAACCAGTCTCGCGAAACTGGCCTCTGGTGCGCATAGAGCAGCTAGCTCGGTGCCCTGAAGCGGAGGACCGGCAGGGGACGGCCGATCTAGCTGCTCTGGGGGCCTCCGCAGAGGCTGCGAGCCTCTCAGTGCCGCTACGTTGCTGGGCGGTGACTGAGAGTGGCGCTCGTGGGAGACTGCTGCGTCCTGTAACTCCGGCAGGGTTAGCAGCCGATCTCCTGAGGGCACTGAGGCGAGACGGACACCGTGTAATGCGGTGTAACCCGCTGCACCCCAGAGGGGACTGCCCTCATAAGTCCTTGGCCAGTGGCGTCAGGACCTTCTTCGGAACTATGAAGTACCGGCTGTAGAACCCGGACTGCCTTGCATGAGGAGGGACCACCTCGATGGCTCCGGCCTCAAAAGAGGTGTATACTTCTTGTTCCAGCCCAGAGCCTGCTCGGGGCCACCAGTGTGGGCGTCCCCTCTCTCCAGTGTGCAGGACCCACTGAGACACATTTGGCAGTAGTTTCTACGCTGCCAAAAAGTCTACTAAGGGAATCAGTCTCTCGAGACTGATCTCTGGTGTAATGCGTGCAGCCAGGTCGGTGCCCTGTAACGGCGAACCGGCAGGGAGCACCGAAACCTGCTGTTCTAGAGACCTCTGCGGAGGTGGCGAGCCTCTTAGCACCGCTACGTTGCCGGGCGGTAACTGAGAGTGGTGCTCGCGGGAGACCGCTGTGCCCTCTAACTCCGGCAGGGTTAGCAGACCGACCTCCTGAGGGCACTGAGGAGAGACGAGCACCGTAATGCGGTGTAACCCGCTGCACCCCAGAGGGGACTTCCCTCATGAGTCCTGGGCCAGTGGTGTCAGGACTTTTTGGCTGAGGACCTCTTAGTCTTAAGTACGGTCCGCAGATCCGGCTTAGACTTCGAGGCCCCCGACCTAGAGCGTCGCCTCGACCCACTGTCACGACACGGGGGAGTAGGTGAGGCCACGCTCTGTTTTTTCTGTTTTTGTGCATTGCTGACGCCTCAACCTCCTCAGAGGAAGAGAGGTAAGCACCTGCTCTCACTCGAGAAAAATAATATTTATTTTTTTTTTTCGAAGTGCCTCTGTGTATCTAACTTCCTTTTCATAGTCGAAAAATGCTTCATTTTATTCCTCAGAATTAAACGCAGTCAACAAACAGAGGAGTAAATACGGTCTGGTGAGTAAGATTTACATCGAAATAGAATGACGTAATATACGCGTTGCCTCGGCAGCACGCGAGCCACTCAGTCACACCAACAACATCAATCTCCTCAGAAAAAGATGGCCGCATCAGCAAGCTCTCACTCAGAGGGGGAAGAACCGCAGCGCGGGCTTCCAGCCTCGAGAACGAGCTCTAGATCTAGGGAACACGGGTGGAGATAGGACGAGCCGTCTCCAACCCGTCCACCAGATGTGCGATCACTGCGATCTCTGTCGCCGCCGTGCCTCAGCAGCAGAGGGACCGGAATCGCAGGATCACAGGCACGGACGCACTCCTCGGAGCGCGCCCGGCGAGAGCGGAGCGCTTCACAGCGGGCTTTTTTTTTTTTCCGAGAGCCGACTGCGCGAGCTCCGCTCCCCATTGATGCTGCTTCTAATATACGCGTTGCCTCGGCAGCGCGCGAGCCGCTCAGTCACACCACCAACATCAATCTCCTCAGAAAAAGATGGCCGCATCAGCAAGCTCTCACTCAGAGGGGGAAGAACCGCAGCGCGGGCTTCCAGCCTCGAGAACGAGCTCTAGATCTAGGGAACACGGGTGGAGATAGGACGAGCCGTCTCCAACCCGTCCACCAGATCATATGCGATTCCCACGAACTCAGTCGCCACCGTGCCTCAGCAGCAGCGCGACTGCAATCGCAAGATCACAGGCACAATATGCTTGTGTAACTGGTGTTTGTGCAACTGGCGAGCTCTCTGACACCCTCCGTATCAATCTCCTCGGAGAAAGACAGGCGGAGCGTCGCGCCCTCTCCCCGGGGGGGAAGTACCGCAGCGCGGGCTTCCGAAACCCCGAGAGCGGGCGCTGGATCTGGTGGTTAAGGAAATAGATAGGGACGCGCCCGTCTACATTCCCTCCACCGGATCCATACGCGAAACCCACGAGCACAGCCGCCGCTCCGCCTCGGCGAAAGCGGGGCCGGTGCCGCGAGAAACGCTAGTGAAAGCTCTCTCCTCAAAGAGAGCTCTCTGAGAGCGAAGCAAGGCAGTAACAAACGCTACCAAAACGGCCGTCAGCTCCCCTTTTTTTACCGAGAGCTGACTCTGCGTGCTTGCTCTCAAGCAGACAACAAACAAACTGTGTGTATCCCCACCCGTAAAGTAACGTGGGCAGGGAAGAACACACAGCCTGAACGCTGCCTGCCCTCGCCTTAGTGTCTGGTTTTGTCTTGCTTTAGATTTCGCTTTTCTGACAGACAACACTAAATAAGACTCACAAACAGATATCAGACTGACACACACACAGAGCGCTTGATGAATGGGGCGGGGGGAACAAAAGCTGGACGTGGTCCTCACCGCACGTGATTTATAGCTTCCTGGTCATTACGTCAACCCGCCGTGACGTCTCGCAATCTATTGGTTCTGATACACACGAGGTTCAGAGCTCGTACGCTGAAGGGCGTTCCCCGAGCGTTTTCGACGAGCCGAGTTACTGAGAGTGACACATTGAATTAAATGTGAATTTTTTTTAAGTAGAAAGACTGAAAAAATATTTTCTTGTAAAATATACTCCAATAATCTTTGTTTTATTCACTTTGTTATTGTAAATATTTTTACAGTGTAGTTAAGTGAACAGGTGTTTTTGCATCAGAGCTAGCCGTTTTATAATGCACTGCTCTATCGGGTGGCCTGGCATTCATCCTTACCTCTTGCTTGAATTCCTCAGCCATTTTAGTGAGAAGTGATGTGGAAAAGCCTGAATTCTGCAGGAGAATCCGACCTGTCACACCCAGGTATGTAGACATAACCACAGGATACCTCTGCAGTCAAACACACAAGCATGTGTCAACATTAAAAACTGGACAAAGTACATTTTCAATGAAATTAGGCGAGTACAATAGGACTACTGTAATAGACTGTGCTGTGTTCACACTCACTTCGCCTTCGACAATCCCCCGTAACACAGCTGGCAGAAGAGGCTGAAACATATGGGAGCCCAATACAGGACTTACTTTTATGGCAATTTCAATAACCTGTAAGAAACGAAAGGAAAGAAAATTAAAGTGGGCAAGAGTAGAAGCTATTATAAACGCTCATCTTTAAATTCCTCGGTTAGATGTTCAACTATTTATCCACAGTGTGAAAACTTCATCCTGCATTATGTTTTTTTTTCTGCAAAAACATTAAAAATATGGGTTTCACATCACTTGGGCAGTATGTTAATTATAACGCTATGGAGGAAAATGTTTTGGTTAGATTTGCTCAAATGGGAATAAATCAATGTACTCAAATCTATCATATTTTTTAGATCCCAAAACAGATTAATTTAAAAAAAAAAATTATTTTAGAGAACTGAGGTCTTGGGGAACTCACACATAACGAAAGAGAAATCTTAACAGAACATCAGGGTCATATATGGCTTGTTCAAGGGCACAATGGTGGTTGTTCAAGTCTTTTTTATGCAGGAATCAAACCACAGGGACTCTATTAATATATTTTAACATCATCGTGAATCGAGAAGGAGAAGCCCTGGAACAAGCCTACTGGCATGGCCTTTAGGAAATGGAATGGGCAAATAAAAAGCACATCAAATTACTGTGAATTTCACAACTCTGTTTAATATTATATCACCAGCAAAATCAGATTGAATATATCATAAATATTCTATATATCACCCAGCCCTGCTGCACACTTCTGACCTTGAGGACAACCAACTAATTTTCAATGAGGTAAAATTGCCTAGCTGTTCTGAAAGAGGGCAAGAGGAGCTTGTAGTTGTATGAATTCTGTTGTCAGACTATGTATTGGCTTAAGAAGGGATCTTGGCAGCCCAAGGCCATTACCCTCCTATTCCAGCCTCACTTTGACAGGATGCAGGATGAACCGCTCCCTCAAGGTGCGTTACGGTTTTCATTTTTCTTCTTCAGTCCACTGGTGCACACACAGCCTGGCACATAGAGCCGAACTTTACTTAAGTGACTAATGAGGGGTAATCTAGAAACAACATGTATAAACGAATGCGTCTCATATATCTGGATTACAGCCATGATGGAGTAGAAAGCTTGAGCTGGCACAGCCTTCCCAAACTGCTGCGGGAAATACGCCACTTTCTCTTTCAAAGCGTAAAAAGAAACAGGAAAACAAAATGTAAAAATACTTGGATACACTTTACTGTTTTGTGGTTCACTTACATTTACATTTACATTCTGCACATTGTTGTGAACACTTCTTTTAAAAGGGGTCATGAACTGCCTTTGTTTTTTATTTTGAACTGTTCTCTGAGGTCCACTTATAACGTTATCAAGATTTTTACATCAAAAAAACATAATTTTAGTAATAAGCTATTTTATGTCCATTTTTTAACCCCCCTCATCAGAACGCTCTGTTTGAATAGGCGTGGTGGATTGTAAACTCGGAAGTAAACGGCCACTGCTATGATTGGCTAAAGGCCCGTTCACACCAAGGATGATAACTATAAAGATAACGATATTAGCATCCACACCAGCGAATTATATTGTCTGTTTATTCTCAGCACATGCTCGTCTGCCGCTTTAAAGGGGTCATATGATGCGATTTCAAGTTTTCCTTTCTCTTTGGAGTGTTACAAGCTGATTGTGCATAGATAAGATCCCTGAAGTTGCAAAGACTAAAGTCTCAAAACCAAAGAGATATTCTTTATCAAAGTTAAGACTCTGCCACACCCCCCTAAAACCGCTCGTTCTAACATGCCCCCACATATCTACGTCGCTATGTGGGAAGATTTGCATGACGCCGCTCAAATGTTTATGCAAAGAAAGAAGGCGTGGTTTCAGTAAGCGCAGTTAGTGTTGAAGCAGCCATGTCAGGAAGATGCTGTGTGTTTCTAGGCGAAAGCAAAAGCACTTTATTTGGCCTTCCGAAAGTAGATGCATTAGGAATATTTCAGATTACTTACAACAGAACAGGCAAGGCATTTTATGGACACCATTCGTGAACCTTAGGAGAGAAGGTAATTCTGACTTTGCTATGATAATCTGTCGCTTCTGAATCAGCTACTGTTTTTGTTATTAGTTTAAGTATTTGCTAATGACTGTTCAAATACGGAGTTTTGCGCATTGTGGTGTGTGTGTGCTAGAGAGAGAGGGAGAGAGATAGATCACAGTGGAGTCAGCTGTCTTATCCATGGCTTGTGTACTGCACACATACCAGCTTCATCACTGTGTCTGTCACGCGACTCTGTTCCCCTTTCCGGCTCTGTCTTTACATTTATAAAGCTCGCGATTATGGTAAGGGGCGTTACATTTCCGACAAGTGCTTGTGGTGTTTGGCCAATCAAAATGCACTGGGTCAGCTGGCCAATCATAGCAGACTGCGCTTGTCGGAAGGAGGACTTTGTAGAAAACGAAGCGTTTGAGAGAAGCGGGGCATACTACAATAATGTACAGTATTTGAAATAATGTGTTTTTTGAACATTAAGCATGTCAACATATTCTGTTACACCAAATACACAAAAGAATGATCTTTAAAAAAAGCATCATATGGCCCCTTTAAATTATCGAGCTCGTTATAACATGATTCTGATTGGGTGTCAATGTTTTTATCATTTATCAGCTAGAAAACAAATCATTCTGAAAGTGATTCCAACTATATAATTTCTCTGTGCCTTTACTCGTTATTGTCCCGGATCCTGTCCATGGACTTCCGTTCAATTACCACCAGAGGTCACCCTTCCGTTACATTGACTCTCGCACTACACAAACTGTTACATATCACCCTGGACTACATTTCCCATGCTCCATTGCACTACTCACAAGCTCACCTGAAACCAGTCACACACAGCTGCTACCAATAACACACAGTATATAAATCAGTCTCACACCACCATTCAATGCCGAGTATTGTTTAGTGTTTATCTCTCATCTAGTGATAGGTACTTTATGGAGCCATTCCAAGTTTCAGAATCTAGTATAGCCTTGTTCTTAGTCTGTTTACCTGTGTCTTGATCCTTGCCTGTTATCTCGATTTGTCTGATCTCTGCCTGCCCTGAAGTTTATAGCCTATTCTGGAATTACCCTTTGCCTTGCTGTTTCGGACTGTGTTTGCACCTCGCCTGGACTCTAGCTCGTCTTGTGGATTCCCCGTTTGCCTCGCCCTCAGGATTACATTCGCCGGAGATCAACCACGCCCGTTTACTGGACTACTCTTGTGTCTTTCCCACGTTATACCTGTTTGCCATTGTTTGACCCTGCCTGTTATGACCACGTCTCTGTCTAATAAAACCCAGTAGATGGATCTGCACGTCACCCCCAACCCAAAAGAAAAAGACCCCCCCCCCCCCCCCCCCCATCACTCTCGTTCGCAAGCAAAAAAAGACAAGAGGGCAGAAGGCCCGTAACAGTTATAGTTATATGGTATTGAGGACGATTTTTAGAACTATATCTTTATCGTTATTTTTATAGTTATCGTCCTTGATGTGAACGGGCCTTAACATTTGTGCATGTTTGGCAGCCTACATCCTTCATAGAGTACATATCAGTACATGTCAAATCGGTGGGCAGGGCTAAACAGGCAGTGATGTAGAAGCAGGTGATCTTCTTCTGGGGAGGCGGTGTTTAGCCACACTATTACATCATAAAGTGGCACACTCCACAACCTGTTCATTTTGGCAGATTGGCTTCAATATAAGCTGTTTTTAAACTAACAAGAAAGTTTTGAGTTCTGAAACCATTCAAAACCATTTCTTGATGTAACTGTATGCTACAACTATTGATACAACTTGAATTCTGAACATTGCTTTACTATCCATCATATAGCTAGAAATACACAAACCACATCAGTTCTGTAAGTAGTTGTAAGAATGTTTTTCAGAGGAGGGTCTGGGCACTGACAATCCGCAAGCTGGTGGTCAGTGTGTGTGAGCATCCAAGGACGCCCCTACGGGCTCCCACTTGAACTTGGCTCCAGCTACACAGTTTGCTCTTCAAATCAATCACTAACTACCACGTTTCCCTGCGGATGCTCTGGCCAGGGCGGATAGGGAGATTGGGTGAGGTGTATGGGGATAGAATGCCCAAACATTTCCTAACCTCACAGAAATCATTCAAGCTAGCCTGACATACAGCCCTAGTTTCATGCAAGTTTTCTCTAAGGATAGTTCAGCTGAAAACGAACATTCTGTCATTTATTCACCCTCATGTTGTTGTAAACTATGTTTTTGTTTCTTCCATGGAACAAAGCTTTAAAGCTTTGGTTCTCATTCACTGAAATTGTATAGAATAAAAAAATCAGCACAGATTTTTTCCTTTTATTCAACAGACAGAGATGTCATACAAATTTGAAACAAAAAGTGGGTGAATAAATGATGACAGGCTTTTAGTTTTTAGCTGAACTATCACTTTAAGCCTGGCAAATCCTATCTACATGGTGAGCAACATCTCTATCTGATTTTTGAGTACTCTTAACAGAAGTGCATTAGTTTCTCTTGACAAAGGTGATTTCTGTCATAAAAGGACATGAACTGTAAAGTCCTTGATCCGTGTACACCATCAGACAGCTAAATGGCCTGTCATCTCTCATTGTCCTTTAGCCTTTACTTCAGCAACATCCCTCCAAACAAATTTTACAGAGAAGATGGCCCCTTCTTTCTGTGTTAATTAAAAACATCAATAAAGAGAAAGCAGTGCCGCCAGATACTGCTGATTTAAATGAACAGTTAATAAGGGAGTTACAAACTTGGACCCGATGATTTACGTACCGAACATGCTACCTGCAGTGTAAGAAGGCAGGGCATCCTCTGTGAGGTTAATCGAATGGCTGCCCACACGTCTGAGACTTTCACTGCCTACACAGATGCTTTAATGCATTCAGAACAGTTCCCATGTTGAGAAGCAAATGGAGGAGTGCAGGTCTGACAGGTTGTTTGAAATGTAGAGACTCATCAAATGTTAACTTATTAACCCTTAAAAGAACAATTCACCCAAAGACAAAGTTATAAACTCATTCTAAAGCTGAATTAGTTTAATTGTTCACAAAATGACATATTAAGCAGAATGTTCATGCTGCTCTTTTCTATAGAGTGAAAGTGGATGATGATTTATATTGCCAAGATTCAAAAAGGATAAAGAAGTATCATAAGTCTTTTATATGACTTGTGAGTTATATTACAAGTCAGATAAAGTCATTGGTCCCACTTTATATTAATTTAATTATTTTAACTACTATGTATTTACATCAAAATAAGTACAATGTACTTATTGTGTTCATATTGTATTGCAAATGAGTGGGATATGGGTAAGGTTAGAGACAGGTTTGGTGGTATGAGTAGGTTTAAGGGTGGGTTAAGGTATAAGGGATGGGTCAACAGTGTAATTATAAATGTAATTACAGAAATGAATTACAGATGTATTTACATGCAGGTATTTTTTAAAATATGAGTACAATGTAAAAACATCAATGTACAGGATAAGTGCACTGCATTGTATTAAATATTAAATAAAACATAAGTACATTTAGTAGTTAAAGCCACTTAATATAAAGTGGGACCAAGTCATTCACTATCTTTGTGAGAAACATACCGAGTTTACACTGCCGTTTAAAAGTTCAGAAAGATTTTTTATTAAAAAAAATATTTTATTCAGTTAGCTTTTGTATTCACCAAAGGATCCTGAAAAATCAGTTTTCAGAATTGATAATAAGAAATGTTTCTTGAGCGCCAAATCAGCATATTATAATGATTTCTGAAGTACCATGTGACACTGAAGACTGGAGTAATTCCTAACTCTAAAATTTTAGACAATTTTCGAACTAAACACAAAAATGAAAGCACATACTGTTTGTATGGCTTCAGAAGATTTGTAAAATAGCAAAAATGTCTTGTTGACAAACGTTTTAGTTTTTTCTTCATCATTTATGGAGCCTTAAATCACCATCTACTTTCATTATATAGAAAAAGGCGACTGGACATTCTACCCCAAATCTTTTTTTATTTAACAGAGGAAAGAACTGGAACAACATGGGGAAAAGTAAATGATGCACAACTATTTATCAACTCTGCTTTTAATATGTAACGACTGTACATTAAGTTTACTTATTTATTTATTGTTTCTTTAGTACAAGACAACAAATAAGAAGACATGGTAAAGACAAAAGGACCACCAAAATTGGTTCTGAAGGAATAATATGCTGTACAGGGATTCAGTAACAATCACTCTAAACAGACTGAGAATGCTGTAGATCCCCCCCCCCCAGCATACCCTACCTTTTATTTTCTTGTACACACAGAATCCCACCATCAACAGACACAGAATGAGGCTTTCTATCAAACTGTCAAAAAAATATACATGTACGTCTCAGATAACCTTGGGCTCGTTTTTTTCCAATTAAAATAGCCTTCACTCTTTTGTGGAAAGATGCTGCCTACTGGCACAATGGAAGATGCGGAGCGGGTAAACACGTGCACACACACCTGCGCTCCACGCTACTTAGGATTGAGGGAAAAGTTTCACAATGCCCTAAAGAGATGACACAACAACGATGCCACAATACGACACTAATATTAACACAAATATCTAAAACCTCTGGTAACGTCACTCTTCCTAGCACTCCAGCTCTTCCTGCGGAGGCGCAGAGCGCGTTTTATGCTCCAAATTGGCTTGGGGTCTCCGATGAGCATCTGCTAACTTATGAAGGAGCAGCTGGAGGCTAAAACGAAAAGCTTTATCTCTAATGGCAGCATCCTGGCAGCCGTTCCACAGCGCTCTGTCCCTCCGCCTCCAGAGAGAAACGCAACTGCAGAGCGGACAAGAACCTCGCTTTGAAGCCCACATCAGACAGGCTTCAGCTGTATGACCCCTGTATGATAATTATCTGTGCTACAAGGTCCAACTGGTTAGGGTTAGGGTTAAATGAATTAGGGTTTAAATGAATAAAATGAATTAATTAAAATAGCTGAAAATAAGTTAATAAAATATTGGGGTCCTGCACGTAGTCCTTTCATCCTTTCTTCAAAGTAAAAATCTGCCCCAACTGTTTGTGTGGAAACAGTGTCAAAAAGCACGCCCCTTCTGTCAGATCTAAGAGCTCGAGTGCATTAGCTAAAGCAAGCGAAGTCGAGAAGGGCTTCAAAAAAAGCTGAGCTGACTGTGGACTACTCAAAACCAAAATGACAGGGTTGAGGAATGCGTTTTCTAGTCATTATTCTGCAGCAGTGCCAGGGCACTTCATTTCACAACAGAGCATCAAGAAGACGAGCACAAAAGAGCAGGGAAGGATCGAGTCGTACCTTCAGAACCTTGACTTGGCCTTCTGTGGTGATGTCTCTCAGCAGTTCACAGAAAGATCTGCAAAGGGCTTCAGCATAGTTCTAGAGAGAGATGACCACATGTAAAAACAGAGCACAATCATTTCTGTCATGCAGTGCATCATAGAGTATATGTCTTAATACACTGGTTATAAGACGAATAGTTCCAGTCCTTGGTTATGATTGGCTGAAGATATTGTAAAATAACATTGTAATTACATCAGTATTACATTGCTGATGAACTGCATTGTTTGGCAGAAGGATTTTTTTTTTCATCAATCATTTTTTTTTATTGCTGTGTTTATTTTACATGTAGTAATTGTCATGCCACTTAGTTGTTCTAACATCTTAGGGCTTATTGCCTAAATAAAATATTAAAATACTGAAAAGTAATAAAAAAGGAAAATCTTTAGTTGACATTCTTTCAACATAAATTAAGTAAACAAATGTTTCTATTTGTTCACTTAATAGTCTCTGTTGCCATTTTTGCTATATATGTAAAGGGACAGAGGGACGGAGCTAGGATTGGACACCCCACTCACAACTGCTGCTTTTGTCTCTTTTTTTTCTTGTCAAGTGCATTTATTCAGTCGCAGAATGTCTTTACGACCACATCAAATGGGAGACTTTTCAGACGCGCACTCCAACTTCACCTCAGCACCAGGCGCGAGTCAAACGAGCGCGGAACGGTACTGTGCTCGGAATGCGTGCTCTTCAATTGCACGCACAAAGGCGCTGGCGCACGCTGTACCCTGTATCTTTTAATATCAAAGCGCGAATGAAACTACGTGCATGCAATGTCGTGGTCAGCTAAGTCATGAAGTTACCAAAAAGGTGATTAAAGCTGCCTTAAAACGGTGCATGCATGTTAGTATTTGTTATATATGGGTCAGATTTAAGAACATGTCTCTGAAATGGTTTCAAAACTGCCCTGGAGCAGCAGCACTGCTCCCTTATTTAACACACCCGATTCAACTCGTCAGCTCATTATAGAGACTATAAGACCTGAAGTGGGTCAGAAAAGGTAAAGAGAGTTGAGAGAATATACCGATGCCATATCCGCGTCACGTTCGCTGCTCTTAAAGAAATAGCAGCCAAACAACCTAACAACCAGCTGCTGACATGTCTGTTAATCAAAGAAAAAGAAAAAAGAGGAAATCAATAACTTTTATGCTGTAAGGATTCATCTATATTTAATTTAGAATTTAGTGTCTGATAACTTCAATTTCAATTTCTGTATATTTCTGCAGAAGGGCACAGGTAAATATGGCATTTATTATAAAGGGTTTATGTGAAGATTTTTTTTAAGTTCACTTAAATTAGAAGTTGTTTTTTATTAAAGTCTAATAAATGTTAAAATTGATAGCTCTCAATTATACTGTAATGTTGAATGGTTATAGTCAGTGATTAAACATTAGGGGGAAAACTATTTTATAGAGACATCAGCATTATTGGTATCAGTGATACTGGCCTTCAGTCATAAAAAAGATGCCATTAAACATATATTAAAAATATACTGTCTTTATGTTGTTTTTGTACATTAATTTGAAGATTGAATGTAAAATTATTGCAATATAAAAGTATATTTAAAAAACTTTAATCTTAGTTGGGATTAAACACAATTAATTTCAGAAAAAATCTGATTAATTTGCTAATTTTTTAAGTTATTTTTTTAATTATGAGAAATATTCCAGATGTTTCATCATTCTTTTTCTATTATCCAATTAGAAGTTTCTCAATAAAACATTTTGGGAATACTCTTTTCATTCATGATTAATTGATTGTTCCTTAGACCTCAAATTCACTTTTAACCCTGTTAATATATTGTGATGTCCTTTTAATTAACAACAACCAGTTTCTTAAACAGATAACGTCAACCTCCAAAAACCCAACTTTTTTTAAATGGGAAAATGACAACATTAGCAATGAATGTGATCAATTCTGAGGATTGGTTTGTCTGATTTTAAGGTTTGTTAAAACATTACTATAATGTAAAAATTTTCAGAGGATGGTGAAAAATATCAGTTGAGCTCACTTTACATTTTATTTCCAACCTGTTACACAACCCGTTCATTTACTTACAGTTGTGTACACAAAATCAATAAAAGTTGCATAGAATTGTATTATTTTTTTAAGTTATAGAGCTTAAAAGGTCCTGCCAACAAGCACAACCCTGCAGAAGTCACTTATTATAAAAAATATTTCAAACCGAAACATCACACATTAGTCTGTTCAGATTTATGCCACATTCATCTTTTGAGAAAGTGAAAATAAGGTTATGTTCACACAGCCATTCCTATCTTTGAATGTCTGCTTAGTTGAAGTCTTTTTTCCCACCAACCTGTAAGAAATCTGTAGCCGAGAGATAAATGTAGGCATTGATGATCTGAAAGCACGTGCGCACGTTCTCCGAGCTCAGTTCTGAAATAGAGAAACAAAATAAGAACGATACCAGGGTGAAGCAATATCACAGAGCAATATCTCTTAGAGAAAAATAACAGGTAGGAGAGAACATGAACACCAGCATTGAGTGAGACAGAAGCTGTGTGTGGAAAGACAGGAAAATGGTTACATTTCATATAACAAAACATCAGTCTGCAGCACAGACAACTCCACGCCGCAACTCTGACTCATCCAGAACTCACACTCCTGCAGACGGAAGACAAGACAACAGGAAACAACCGCAGTGGTAGATCTTCATCTATTTAAACCTTTATGCAACAACATCTTAGTTTAAGTAGGACTGATTACGCACACACTACCATTTAAAAAGTTTGGGGTTTGTAAGATTTTCAATATTTCTAAAAGAAGTCTCTTATACTCACCAAGACTGGATTTATTTGATCAAATACAATAAAAACAGTAATATTGTGAAATATTATTACGATTCAAAACAACTACTTTCTATTGTGATATATTTTAAAATGTTATTTATTTTTGTGATGGCAAAGATTAATTTTCAGCATCATTACTCCAGTCTTTAGTATCACATGATCCTTCAGAAATCATTCTTAATATTGATTTGCTGCCCAAGAAACATTTATTATTAATTTTAAATGCTGAAAACATTTTATTTTTGAGAAAACATGAGTTTTTTCAGCATTCTTCACATTTTTTGTAAAAATGTAAACATTTTATTGTCACTGCTGATCAATTTAATGTATCCTTGATACAAAAAGATTAAAAATTAATGCTTGTTTAATTTTTTTTTTTTAAATACAGAATTAAGATGCATTGGTTGAACCTAAAATTTGACAGTGTTGTATAGCAGTTTTATGGAAATAAAACATTTTGTGATGTATATTCATTGTCTTCATTAAAATAATGCAATATCTTTTAATGAAGTTCATATGGAGACTTTTCTCAGCTATAATCGATATACGTAATTCATTTTAATTAGCCTTTTTTCAAACTTGCCCATTCTCCTTTTGGAGCTCGACTGAAGTGCATAAACTAAGGTTAGACTACACTAAGCTGTAAGTAAAGAGATAATCATACAGCAATTACAGTAACAATTACATCAATACACATCGGCACAACAATGAACAATGAGTCTATTTCCACAGAGCAACTGCAAGCAAGGAGCAAGCCACTCATCTGCTGCTTATCTTGCTATTTATTGCTACAGTTGCTATGGGATCCATTAATCACTTTGACACAGTACTTTCAGTTAGATGTTGTGGCTGATCTTATTGAGCTTAAATTGAACTGTGGCTTTTATCATGTTAAATAAGACTTTAATATTATCTTTTAAAATTATTTTAATGGACTTCCAGGGGTTACTGGGAAAATCAGGACACCGCGGAGGCCGACTGTCCCGGCTTCCCTTTGCAGACGACCTTGCACAAAGCCATGGTGACCTCAGCTGAAAAAAACAGCGCAAAATGTCTCAAAGGCTGAACAGGATTTGGGGTGAATTTCAAGGGCTTTAGGATGGGGTGACCCTTATATTGTTAACAGTAATGAGAGATGGCACAATCACTGCTTCAACTGTGCCTGGAACCGCAGCATGTTTTGTATTTTTCAAAGGTCAAGAGGGTCTCCATTCTGCACAACCTTACGGTGACACACATCGCACTTCTGCCATCCTCAGCTGATGATCTAAAGATAAAATTGCTTTTCTGAGCTGGTTATGTTCAAACTCAACATCACAAGCCCCTTTGACAGCAGGATGGACAGAAAAATGCACAAATCCCTACAGAAAATACAGTGGCCGTTTTAAAGGAATCAATACATCCATCCATATTCACATATATTTAAAATAATTAAGATTTTTTCATAATTTTGAAAAAAATCTATTATGCTCACTAAGGCTGAAATGATTAGTCAACATAATCGACAACATCTAGCCTTAAATCAAGCAGCTTTACAGTATTAAACATGATAAACAAGAGTCAGTGTCACTTTAAGTTAAAATTACAACTTGATTTTCTGTTATAAAGCAGCTCTCCAATGTGGAGCTAGCTAATGATAAAATCTTTTTATTAGTGGGAAAGAAATTGTATTCCATTAAAGTGATAGTTTGGTTTGCAGTGATCAAAGCTTGATCTAGTTCAGGACTGTTTTGATTATCATAACCCTATAAGGTAATTTAAGAGAGATTATGTTGTGAATAAAATATCCAAAAAGAACACATCTTACCTTTATTTTGTTTCTCATCCCTATGACTTACAAATGAGATGTTAGGCAGAATGTGCCATTCAGTTACTTGTTCATATAGCTAAACAAATGGTGAATGAGAGAGTTTCTCTGACTGTCTTCTCATTTTGTGTGCCAAATATATTTATTTGTATATAATAATTGTAATTACATAATATGATTTTTCAAAGCTAAGTGAATTACCTTTATTTTTCATTTGTATTTATGTGACCCTGGAGCACAAAACCATAGTCATAAGGGTCAATTTTTTGAAACTGAGATTTATACATCATCTCAAATCTGAATAAATAAGCTTTCCATTTATGTATGGGTTGTTAAAAGGCCCATTATTTGGCTGAGATACACTATTTGAAAATCTGGAATCTGATTCTCAAAATATTGAGAAAATTGCCTTTAAAAAGTTGTCCAAATGAAGTCCTTAGCAAAAGCATATTACTAATCAAAAATTAAATTTAGATATATTTACGGTAGGAAATTTACAAAAAAATTTAATGGAACATGATCTTTACTTAATATAATAATTTCTGGCATAAAAGTACAATATTTGACCCATACCTTGTATTGTTGGCTATTGATCATAGACCCGTGCTACTCTTATGACTGGTTTTGTGGTCCCGGGTCACATATGTACCTCATATTTTAACTAATTGCAAAAGCTGAATAATTAATCAAAGTCTACTGATTAATCAGTGAAATAATCGATGATTAGCCAATTAATCGTTCTAATAGTAGTTAGATTAATTGATTATCAAAATAATCATTTGTTGTAGCCCTCATTCTCACCATGTCTTATTTGATCAAAAATACGAAAAAATAGTAATATTGTGAAATATTGCTACAACAAAAATCAAATAACACTTTTCTATTTTAATATAAATTTTAAAACTTATACTTTTCCTGGCAAAGCTGAATTTTACATATTTCTATACACAAACACACATATGCATACATACTGTACTGTCAAATGATTAATCGCGATGAATCGCATCCAAAATAAAAGTTTTTGTTTACATTATACATGTATGTGTATTGTGTATATTTATTATGTATATATAAATACAAACACATACAGTATATATTTTGAAAATATTTACATGTTTATACATTTATGTAAGAATGTTTTCTATCATTTTCTTATATTTATATTATTAAATAATTTAATATATCACAAAAAGTTTTTATATTACATGCATGTGTTTGTATTTATATAAACAAAATAAATATACACAAAACACACATTATGTAAACAAACTTTTATTTTAAAGTGATTAATCGCGATTAATCGTTTGAAAGCACTAATATATATATGCCTATATATTTTATCACATATCAATATATTTAATATATACCCCGTAAAAAAAACATTTTTTTTTTTTTCTTAAATATGTACATGCATGTGTGTGTATTTATATATACATAATAAATATACACAGTACACATATATTATGTAAACAAAAACTTTTATTTTGGATGCGATCAATCACGATTAATCGTTTGACAGCACTAATACAAACATATAATAACAGCCCCACACTGTTCAGTCAAAGCAGCTGGTTTCTCTGAAATTTGAGTTTTTTCAACAGTGTTGAGTGGTCCATTTCCTGTATAAGAGCACTTTACGCTTCCTCCTCTTACCGCACGATCATGAGAACGCTGTCCGCAGACTGCTTGGAGTTCAAATTATTTGAATAAAATTAAAATAATTTCCATTTCACAATAAATATATGATCCTCTGCTTCCCCTAGCCATGATTCGCAGACGGATAATGATGATGAGGTACGAAACAATTTAATTTCTACCATCTCGTGCAGTCCATGAATATTTATGTCATCAGAAGAACGGCAGCTCTGCTCAGCCTCTAGAGCACCGCAACAAGCGCATCATGAACACTGTTATTACACAGAGGAATAAAATTAGCTGAAGAACAGAATAAAGATGAAGCGGAAAAAAGAAGTGCAGAACTTCAATCTGCAACAGGGCTCATACTTACAAACCTGCTATTTCATAATTAGTCAGCAGGTATTTTTCAGGCTTTGTGTAAACAAATCTGATTTATGTGCCGGTACAATGAATATAAGTGGAGTGATTGACGTAATTTCAATCAAAGTGATAGACAATAGAACTCCTGGGTGGTCTTTCACCTATGGTCACTTTTGGCCATGTGAACTTAAAATAAAGGAGGTTAGAACACAGGCTCTCATAGTTTATTGGTCTACTGACAATGTCCAACAGTTGATGTACATGAATCATAGGTGTCATGTTTTCTCATTTTTCCAATATGATAAACCTATGTCCATCATTTCAAAATATACTGAATTTACTAGCATTCTGTGGTAGAAATGACAGTTGTATAAAAAAAAAAAGTCACTTACTGTATGTTCATATTCCTCCCTCATTTTTCTTTAGTGTGGTGAAAATTACACAACTGTGGGACAGTTCAAGTTTTTGAAAGGTTGATAAATCATTGCCACACTATAAATACTGAACTGTTTTTTTAATTTTTTTATTATAACAGTTCCTATGTAATAACCTATGGCAGAAAAGTGTCTTAAATTGAAAAAGCACCTCCAAATAAATTAAAATAACACCAAACAATCATAATATTTCTTCTCACTGCCAACAATAGGTTTCTGAGTAGACGCCTCTGTGAATTGTTTTTTTTGTGTGTGTTAAACTCTGAAGTGTTAAATCTATTACTGATGCCATAGCAGGAGTATTTACACCACTAATGAAGCTCTGCTGTCCCAAATTTCATTACATTCCTGAAAACCTTATTAAGCCAAGTGTCATCATTTCAGTAGCCCATAGAGTTAAAAGCCTATAATGGAAAATATACTGATGTCATGTTATTTAGCAGGTCTGGTAGTACTCAATAAAAATCAGCCCAACCAACCTGTGCACAGCATTCAGGGTACATTACACATTACAATTAATGCCAAATATACAGGTGCATCTCAAAAAATTTGAATATCGTGAAAAAGTTTTCTTTCAAAAAGTGAAACTTTCATATATTCTAGATTCATTACATGTCAAGTAAAACATTTCAAAAGTTTTTTTGTTTTAATTTTGATGTTTAGAGCTTACAGCTCATGAAAGTCAAAAATCCAGTATCTCAAAATATTAGAATATTTACATTTGAGTTTCATTAAATGACCATCCCTACAGTATAAATTCCGGGCATCACTTGTTCTTTGAAACCACAATAATGGGGAAGACTGCTGACTTGGCAATGGTTCAGAAGACAATCTTTGACACCCTCCACAAAGAGGGTAAGTCACAGAAGGTCATTACTGAAAGCGATGGCTATTCACAGAGTGCTGTATCAAAGCATATTAAATGCAAAGTTGACTGGAAGGAAGAAATTGGGTAGGAAAAGGTGCACAAGCAACAGGGATGACCGCAAGCTTGAGAATACTGTCAATCAAAGCTGATTCAAACACTTGGGAGAGCTTCACAAGGAGTGGACTAAAGCTGGAGTCAGTGCATCAAGAGTCACCACGCTCAGACATCTTCAGGAAAAGGGCTACCAAGCCACTTCTGAAACAGAAACAACATCAGAAGCATCTTACCTGGGCTAAGGAGAAAAAGAACTGGACTGTTGCTCAGTGGTCCAAAGTCCTCTTTTCAGATAAAAGTAAATTTTGCATTTCATTTGGAAATCAAGGTCTGGAGTCTGGAGGAAGACTGGAGAGGCACAGAATCCAAGCTGCTTGAAGTCCAGTGTGAAGTTTTCAAAGTCAGTGATGATTTGGGGTGCCGTGACGTCTGCTGGTGTTGGTCCATTGTGTTTTATCAACTCCAAAGGTAATGTAGCCATCTACCAGGAGATTTTGGAGCACTTTATGCTTCCATCTGCTGACAAGCGGATTTTTGACTCTCATGAGCTGTAAGCTATAATGTTTTACTTGTTAATAAATGTTTTACTTTACATGTAATGTATGTAGACTATATGAAAGTTTCACTTTTTGAAAGAAGTTTTTCACGATATTCAAATTTTTTGAGATGCACCTGTACATTGTTAACAGTGCTGCTATTCTTCATTCTATTCAAAGCTTATTTTTTATCAAAAAAGTTGACAAAGTCTGACAGTACAGTGTGATGTCAATTAAGGCACGACAATGGCAATTACAATCATTATGTCTGCACTGCCATTACTGGAGTTTATATAAAGACACCTTGGAAGACCATAAAAGCTAAATCTAAGTATTATAAAATATTTTTTTCAGGGAAGGAACAAAGTGCTAGGATTCTCTGAAATCTATTACTGATACCACAGGGAACTGTAAAATGAATATTTGTGGAGTTTGTATTCAAATCCATGTTTGAGCATAATTAGCTGGGAATTCTTGGACTAATGCAGTCAGTCTGAATTATGAGCTAACCCTGCTCTGACTAAACCCTGCTCCCTCTGAGAATATAATGACCAGTCCATTAAGGCATGATTAAACATGCTGCTATACAGCTACTTTAAATCTTTTTTTCCCCGTCTAGTTTCATGTCAGTTTTATATAGGCTGTATAAGCAACCTGAATGGCAATTAAATAGCCTTAACTACGAACTTCTTTTGAAGTACTTCAAATCTTAAGGCAAATACATTAATGGTGAAAAACCGTTGGTGTAATTGTACAAAAGTACATTTATAGACACTTTTATCAAATGCAAATTACAAATGAGAAAATGAACAGTTATAAAAAATAAAAAAGGGCACAATTGTATAAAAGCAGAAAAAGTAGCAGAATTTCAAGAGAAAACTAAGAAACTGGATAGTGCTTATTACAATGCTATGTGACCATTTAAATATGTAGGGACAGTGAGGGACAGATACAAGGTCTTTCTTGTGCACAGAAGTGGGAAACAAATCTCATAATTTCATCCCTTGTGCCAGATAGCATCCTTTCAATATTCAGCCATTGTTCCTTGCTCCATTAAGACATTAAGAGCTGATCTGAGGCCTTTAGAATTGTTGAGTGCTCAAGAGTGCAGACGGCCAAGGGCCAAGCACAAAGCGCCCAGAGGCATGAAGAAAAAAAAAACTGTCAGCTCAACAGATGTGTGCAGGGGATTGATATTGCATTTAGATGTGAAAATGAAAATAAATAAATAAACACAACTCTATAAATCTCACACGGCTGCCATTCTTTTTCACTGGCATTAAATGAAGACAAGCGATATATAACCTCTCGAAGAACCAACCCAACCTCAGTGGATTTTTGTCATTAAATTATTTCTAAAAAGGTCACATGTCACCTATAACTTGAGGCAAGGACAAAGTAAGAGTACACACTTTACCTGAAGGGTCATATGATGCTATTTAAATTTTTCCTTTCTCTTTGGAGTGTTACAAGCTCTCGGTGCATAAAGAAGATCTGTAAAGCTGCAAAGACTAAAGTCAAATCCAAAGAGATATTCTTTATAAAAAAAAATAAGAGTCAACCACGCCTACCTAAAATGGCTCGTTCTAACACGCCCCCACATGTCTACGTCATGATGTGGGAAGATTTGCATAACACCGTCCAAATGTTCACGCAAAGAAAGAAGGCGTAACTTTTATTCTTGCTGTAGTATTGTTGTTTCTGCCGCCATGTCGTGAAGGCACTGTGTATTTTCGTTGTGAAAGCGAAACACTTGTTTGTCCTTCCCCCAAAAGGACACGGGTATCTACTATAACACATTGGTGTAAGTGACACTGTTCCAGAACAGTTCAACCCAAATATTCAGATGTGTGCAGCACATTTTATGGAGGACCGTTTCATGATCCTGGGAGAGTAGACTACAATGCCGGCTGTTCTGACTCACAGACCGTAAGTACATTTTTTATATTTAAAGGATTTGCCACTGACTATTTAAACGCGAGTTTTGAGCAGTGTAGAGAGCGCTTTTGTCTTTCTCCCGATCACAATCAGACGGTTTTATGTTTACGCGGTGCGATGCAACGTGTAAATAGACAGTATAAGTCATTATAATCAGTTATTATGTCCCGACTGGATGCAACAAATGCCTAGTTTATAATGGGTTTTAATGTTTTTGTCTCATCGCTCTGGCCGGGACAAGGCATCACAATATGGTAAGGGGTGTAACATTTCCGTCACATGCTTGAGGTATTCGGCCAATCACAATGCACTGGATAGCTGGCCAATCAGAGCACACCTCTCTTTTCAGACCGATGAGCTTTGTAAAAATCGACGTGTTTCAGAAAGGCGGGGCATAGAGAAGAAACATTAATGTACAGTATGTGGAAAATAATTTGTTTTTTTTTACCTTAAACTGCATTAAACACATTGCATTACACCAAATACGCAACATTTTTTTAGGAACATCATATGACCCCTTTAACAATACGAAATATCACTGAAATCAATGTACACAAGAAAAACTGTAAGATTTGTCTGGTCAACATGAAGCCACATTTCTAAAAGAAACTCAAACAAGCTAATGGGCAGACATTTTGCCATCAATGTTAACAGCAGATCAAAAGCTTTCATAGAGGTGATGATAATGCTACAATAATTCAAATGCAGTAGAGAATTAGATGTACCCTGTGAAGAGCCTCACCAGTATGCAAAAAACTCTTGCTCGTTTCTTTGCCATAATATAAGTGGCTATTCAACTGATAAAGAACACAGTAATCTTTTTATTCACAGAAATGACATGACCAACGCTTCATCTTCTTCCTCCGAGGAGGTGGATATGACATGTCGAACCGAGAGACTGGGGGGGGGGTGGACTGGCCACCACAGTCCCTCCAAGCGTAGATGTGTGATTCGGGATTATGGGGGGTGGTGTCGCCGCACAAAAATACAATAAAATATCGTTTGCGCTAGAAACAGACAATCGTCCTAAAAATAATTAGACAGATTTTCTGAATCCAGATCAGCAGCCGTCAGACGGGGCCTTCCGTTTTTTTCTTTTCTCCCGATCTCCTGCTGATTGCCAAGATCGTGGGAGAAACCGTACTCATCCCGTATTACAGCCTCACAGTCTCGAATTATTCAAAGAACATCGTGGGGCTGAATGATAAGGTATATGGGGCGATGCCAGTGGTGGAGCAGACACTTGCAGGCTATCTCTCCCCATCCTCAGCATCGTTCCTGAAGGCCCCGAAGCTTCCCACCATGCCCGTTAGGCTTACATCGAGTCTGGTTGGTAAAGCTTATACGGCGGTAGGTCAGGCTGGCACATGTTTGCACACCATGGTGGTGTTACAAGTATACCAGGCTGACCTGCTCAGTGGTGGGGCTGCTGAGCGGGAGCAGCCCCAGCCATCAGGCTCCTCATACCACCAGTCTCAAAGGCAGAGAGTTGCAACCCGCACCCCTCCTCAGAAAGATCGGGGGTCGGGGCGATGTTCTCAGTTGGGGTCTTATAGACCGAAAACTGATCTGCGGACCGTTATTTGTCTAGAGGACCTCGGCGAAATGGTCCTACCATTGTCAGGTCCCTGAGGGCAGCCCACCTGCGAGGAAAGGATAACACCTCAGTATACAGTATACAATCCTCCTCAGTGCCCTCACGGAGGCTTATTAGCTCAGTGAGCTCCCGACAGCGCACATCCCAGCTGCCGCCCGGCAACGGTACGGCACTGGAGAGCTCGCCCCCTCAAGTGAGGGTGCTACAGCGGTCAGGTCGGTTGTTCCTTCAGTGCCTTCATGGAGGTTAATTTATACCCCTGCCACCTCGGCGCTTTAGGGCTCAGTGAGCTCCGACAAGCGAAAATCCCAGCTGCCGCCCAGCAACGGTACGGCACGGAGGAATGCTCGCCCCCTCAAGTGAGGGTGCTACAGCAGTCGTGTCGGTTGTTCCCTCAGTGCCCTCATGTAGGTTCACTGATACCCCTGCCACCTCGGTGCTTCAGGGCTCAGTGAGCTCCGACGAGCGAAATTCCCAGCTGCCGCCCGGCAACGGTACGGCACGGGAGAGCTCGCCCCCTCAAGTGAGGGTGCTACAGCAGTCAGGTTGGTCGTTCCCTGCTGGTCATCTGCTTCAGGGCACTGAACTGGCTTCTCTAATAATACCAGACGCCAGCCTCGAGAGGCTGGTTCCCTTAGTAGATTTTTTGGTAGTGTGGAAACTTCTACCAAATATCTAAAAATGGGTCCTGCAGATTGTAGAGAAGGTGACAGAATCCAGTTCGGTTCTCGTCCGCCTCATTTCAACGGGGTCATCCCCACACTAGTGGGCCCCGAGCAGGCTCTGGTAATGAAACAAGAAGTAGATACTCTCTTGAGGAAGGGGGCCATAGAACGTGTTCCGCCTCTCTCTCGAGAGCGTCCGGGTTCTACAGCCGTTACTTCATCGTTCCGAAGAAAGATGGGGGGGTCACTCGGTGCCCTCAGGGCTCGTGAGCTCCGACGAGTGATTCCCAGCTGCCAGCCCGGCAACGTACAGCACGGAGAGCTCGTCCCCTCAAGTAGGTCTACAGCACCGGTCGTTATTTCCCTCAGTGCCTTAATGGAGGTTAATTTATACCCCTGCCACCTCGGCTCTTCAGGGCTCAGTGAGCTCCGGCGAGCGAAATTCCCAGCTGCCGCCCGCCAACTCTTTCAACGGGGTCATCCCCACACTATTGGGCCCCGAGCAGGCTCTGGTAATGTAACAAGAAGTAGATACTCTCTTGAGGAAGGGGCCATAGAACGTGTTCCTCCTCTTGAGAGAGCGTCTGGGTTCTACAGCCGTTACTTCATCATTCCGAAGAAGGATGGGGGGGTTGCGTCTGATCTTAGATCTCCGTCTTCTGAACCGCGCTATCAAACAGCTTCGGTTCAAGATGCTCACTATCATCAGATAGTATCTCAGATCCAGTCCGAAGACCGTTTGTTACGATATATCTCAGAGACGCTTATTTCCATGTTCCATCCTCCCTCAACACTGGAAGTTCCTGAGGTTTGCTTTCGGGGGCGAAGCATACCAATATAGAGTTCTTCCCTTCGGCCTGTCGCTCTCACCCCGCACTTTCACAAAGTGGGTGGATGCTGCTCTGGCTCCACTGCGACACCAGGGCATCCGCATACTCAATTATATCAACGATTGGTTAATACTAGCTCAATCGGAGCAGATGGCGGCTCGGCATCGAGATGACGTCCTCGCCCATATGAGAGAGCTGGGGTTAAGAATAAACGCCAAGAAGAGTGGTTCTTTCTCCACTACAGAGAACCATTTATTTAGGCGTGGTGTGGGACTCAACTCGATGCAGGCACGTCTGTCTCCTGCTCGGATCGAGTTGATCCTCACCTCAGTCACGAGAGTAAGAGAAGGCCGTTCACTCACTGTCAAGCAGTTTCAGAATCTGCTGGGTCTGATGGCAGCTGCATCTAATGTGATACCTTTTGGCCTGCTGTACTTGAGACCTTTGCAGTGGTGGCTCAGAACCAAAGGTTTTTCCCTGAGGGGGAATCCGCTTTGCATGATCAAGGTCAAGCGGCGGTGCTTACGTGCCTTGGACATGTGGAATAAACGTTGGTTCCTGGTTCAAGGCCCGCCGTTAGGGGCTCCTTGTCGTCGCGGAAGGCTAACGACGGATGCCTCTCTCACGGGCTGGGGAGCGGTCATGAGTGCCGCTCTGCCTAGGGTCTGTGGGAAGGCCATCATCTCTTTTGGCACATCAACTGCCGGGGAATGCTGGCCGTGTTTCGAGCTCTGACACACTTCCTTCCAGACTTAAGGGGGCATCATGTGTTTGTCCGCATAGACAACACATCGGTCTCCTACATCAATCGGCGGAGTTATGGAAGCTGTGGGCATGGCCCCTGAGGGGGCACAGTTCCTAGCATCTGGTCTCTCAACTGAGTTGTTGAGACTATACTCCAGTCCAGAGCTCCCGCCACTAGGAAACAGTATGCCTTGAAGTGGAAACTTTTCGCTTCATGGTGCGGACAGCGACTGCAGGGACCCAGTCAACTGCCCAATTGGTACATTTCTGGAGTTTCTGCAGGAGCACTTCTACACAGGGTTATCTCCCTCCACTCTGAAAGTATACGTGGCGGCCATAGCTGCTTACCACACCCTTCTGGGTGGTCAATCATTGGGAAGACCCACTTGTCACTCATTTCCTCCGTGGCACCCTGAGGCTGATGGGACCTGGCTGTGGTTCTGGAGGGCTTATGCAATGCCCCCTTTGAGCCCATAGAAGAAGTTTCGACCAAGTTGCTCAGGCTCAAGACCATCTTTCTCCTCGCTATTTCCTCACTAAAAGGATCGGGGATCTTCAGGCACTCCCTGTTTCATGCCTGGAGTTCTTCATCAACCAGGCCATAGTACTTAAGGCATTTTGTCCTCCTCCGTACCAGGAAGTAGGCCAAGGAAGGCGTAATCTGCTCTGTCCAGTTCGAGCACTGGACGTTTACGCACACAGAGCTGCCCCGTGGCGTATGGCAGATCAGCTTTTTGTTTGTTTTGTTCCGCCAAAGAAGTGATTTCCGGCGACCAAGCAGACTATGAGTAGGTGGGTGGTCGAGGCCATCTCACTAGCCTACGAGTCCTCTGGCCTCCCGTCACCTATGGGGGCCAGAGCGCACTCGACCAGGAGTATGGCGGCCAAAAAGTCCAAGGCTTTCAACTTGGGTGTGGCATTGCAGGACATTTGTGCTGCGGCGGGATGGTCCTCTCTGCACACTTTTGTCTGCTTCTATAACCTAGACATGGCATCTACCCCAGGTTCCCAAGTTCTCTCTTCGTGATGTTCTCATAGGACACACAGGCAGGGACTTGGTTGTATGGTGCAGTGTGTATTCTCGTTCCCAAAGCGACTCGATGCAGCTCGATTTCCTGAAGGGGAACGTCTCTAGGTTATGTATGTAACTATGGTTCCCAGAGGGAACGAGACGCTGCGTGTCTTTGCCATACTCCCTGCATCCCTGAAGGCGCTACTTCATCGAAGCTGGTTTACGCCCGGCCAGATGCGCTTTTATGCTTTCTGGTGATTACGTCACCCTGCTCGTGACGTCTCGCTGCTCCATTGGACGAATTTGACACGTGCTTCAGAACACGGTAACGCAAGGGCGTTCCCAAAGCGACTCAACGCAGCGTCTCGTTCCCTTGGGGAACCATGGTTACTACGTAGCCTAGACCATCTTGTGACTGTAAAACCAAAGATAACTGAAGAGAAGTTTTGTAAAAGTGATCTGCTGCGATCAACCTCATAGACAAGACTTGACCTTTTACTTTCCACATTAATTCAACCATAATCTTTAATTTTCGTATTTTAATAAAGAGGCAATTGTAAAAGCGTTTATTGATATAAGGGCCCTTTAGATAAATAGCAGATAGACGGATGACTGATGGATAAATAGAAGGAAGATGGGATGTACAGACGAGACAGACCACAGACGTGGACAAGTGTACAGACAGACACAATGGCACATGGACAGATAGAACGACATAAAAAAACACACAGATAGAATGACTGTTAGAAAACCCTCTCTGTCTTGTTAAGAGAATGTTCCAGATATGCCTCACCCCTCCTTTTTTTTTCTCCCTCTCTCTCACTCTTCTATATACAACGCATTCTCTCTGAATCCCCCCTTCTGTATCCCTCTCTCTCTCTTGATATTATGTTTTAAACATCTCGTACTCATATGCGAGGTATGCATGCTTAAATGTATACATTAGCTTCTCTTGGTTCAAATGTCCCAAATAAGGACATGATAGCTAGGAATGAGGTTCGTGATGAAACTCTGATGACAGTTCAGCATTCTTCGCAAAAGTCTATTCCTAATTTGTCCATGTTTTTCTGTACATGTGGCTGTTTTATATAAACACATGTTCTTGGCCAAAGATCCTACGTGTATGTTATTCATATCCTCATTGGTTAAGAGGATGAAACTCCCCTCGACATATGCCTATATAATATCTGTATTTCTATGAATAAATTGAAGTATTGAGGATACATTTGACTGTGTGTTTTTCTTGTGACTGGAAACAAAAGATGTCTGTCTGATGGACAAGTGTACAGACAGACACAATGGCACATGGACAGATAGAACGACATAAAAAAACACACAGATAGAATGACAAACTATAAATAGATAATACAGGCAGATGGACAGACTGAATGATAGACGGACAGATAGAATGGCAGAATGATAAACAATGGCGAATAAGAACGACAGAACGATAGGCAGATAGAATAAAAAACAATAAACAGATGGACAGATAAAACAACAGAACAATTGATTGACACATATATAGAATGACAGGCAATAAATAGAAACTACAGACAGACAGACAGAATAATAAATGGACAGATAGAATGACAGAACGACAGACAGGCAGACAGAGACAGACAGAATGATAAATGGACAGCAGAACAACAAACGATAGACGCAGAAGCAGACGACAATGCACTCCAGACAGATGATAGATGGACAAATATAATGATAGACAGGCAGGTAGGATGACAGAACGATAGATAGACAGACAGAACAATAGAAACATAGAATGATAGATAGATACTGCAGACAGAACGATAGACGGACATGTAGAATGACAGGTTGAAATAATTACAGATATTACAAGCAGAATTTCCAACAGACCGATAGAGAGACACACTGAAAGATGGATATTCATTTTTTTAAATTATAAAACAGACATACTACTTTGTGTTCACATAGACAGTGGATTATGACTTTGTACATAGCCCCTTGTTGATATTTGAGTAGTGCTTCTAAAAGTTTAGTCATTTAAAAAACAAGAGAATTTTTCATGCCTCTGAGGGCTTGTTATGAGATGTAGACACCGCTCCATTTCTAGCATCTCTCATGGGCACTGATCTTTGCTAAAGGCTTGTGGCTATGACTCTCTGACACAGCCAATAAACACTGCTAACAGCCTGAACATCTAGGCCAATGTTTTCATAAAAAAAAAAAAAAATGTCAGGAGATTCACCAAAGAGATTCAAAGAGGTAGATGGAGCGTCCTTTGATGAGATAAAATCCAGACAAACAGCATATCTATAGTGTGAAAAGTGTTTCTCAGCATGTCAGAAACAGCAGACGCCTCATTATTTGTCCTTGCAGTAACGAACATCCGAAAGTATGAAAAACACACATACTAGTGCATGCTCAGCAGTTTCAAGTGAGACAGACTAAAACTTTGGCAGTCGAGAAATATTCTTCCACCTCTGCAGAAAATCAGTCAAAGGGTCATTGAAATGTCCATAAGGTGAAGTCAAATTCGGTTTGAGAAAATCTATGGGCTTTTGCTGCTGGGGTCAACCAAACAAATGACAATTCGGTGAAAGTTTCTACTGCAGGGCCTGATAAAACTGGGGGTGGAAAGAAGGGACAATTCCAGCGCTGTCAGTGTCATCAAACGCTGCAATCAGTAACAGTGAAATAACTCACCATAGAAACATATTTCTTGAAAAAGCAATGACTTTCGTGCCACTGTGAACTGCTGTAAGTAAAGCAAACAGGCTTAGGCATCAGCCCGATGGCATTTCAGACATTCACCGGCGCTATCGGAATAGCCACACAAACGTGTACGAAATTTCCTTAGGTTATTAAAACTGCCGCAAACGATTTGGCATTTAAAAGGCAAATCTCACGGCCCTAAGTCTACTTATTATGGGATTTCTTTTGTGTACGTGTGAGAATACACATGGTGACTTCATCCTCAGGAGTTGGAGTATTTACACCACTAATGAAGCTCTGCTGTCACAAATAGAGAAGTTCATTACATTTCTGAAAATCTTATTAAACCAAGTGTCAACATTTCCCCATTATGGGCTCTAACCCCCATGCGGGCAACGGGAAAAGTCACTGAACTCCTGTAAATTTGCAGGTCTAATAGCACAAAGTAAATGTGTAAAGCACCAACCCAACCCACTGAATAATGCCATTCAGATCATCTCTGTATACTACAGTTAACATCAAATGTGTTCTTAGAGGTGTTGCAATTTTTCATCCATTTTTCATTCATGGTTAATCAAAAACTTTTGTCTACAAAGTGTTGGGTAGAAGCTAAATAAGTAGCAAATCTATAATTTTTTTAGTATCCTGATATAAAATCATTACTTTAGCAAGTTGAGCAGTACGTCTATATGTCTGAAATATATATATATATATATATTATTATATATATATAAACACAACAAAAATCAAGGTTACATTGAAGCACATAAAATGGAAGTAAACAGGGTCAAACTGTGGGTGTTAAAATATTCACTGTTCAAACAGGAAACAGTAAATGAAACAGGGTTCGCAGAAGGTTCTTTAAAGTGCTCGAATTTAGCTTTTAGAACTTTTATAGGTTTGAAGACCTGTAAAATTGACTGGAAAATTCAGTTTAAAAGTGCAGGAAATTAAAAAAGAAAAGGTGATGTATGTGGTTTGCATGCACAAGATGAAAAAAAAAATTATTAAAACTATTAGTAGAAGCAACAATAACAACATTTTGAATACCTCTGATACAAGATATATCTGAAAAGTTATTCAGGTTCAACATTTGCTTTGGAGTTCAACTAAAAGCTTTAATAGTAGGTATAAATGCTGTATCGGTTTTATGGTGTTTCATTTATTTAGCCTAATTTGTATGAGAGTTAAATGCCTATATAATATCCTTATACTGTATATTCTTTGAGTACAATGTAAGTCACTTTGGATAAAAGTATCTGCCAAATACATAAATGCAAATGTATATCCTTCTATAAAGGACAAAAAGGATGTGAAAAATAAAAGGTCAATTAGGAAAAATTGTATGTATTAGATAAAGTCTTTGTATTGTATAAAATGCTAAAAAAAGTCCTTGAAAGTCCTGGGTTTTCATGAAGTGGTTCCTGTATAAACCAAATGATGTAAATAATGTTTGTCAACGTGACTTAAGTGCGGAAAGTCAACTATAAACAAAACCTTTTCTGCATACAATTATATAAAATTGTACAACTTTGTCTCCATGACAGTGCAATGCCATAAATGAAAAAACAACTGTAAAGCAGATTATTTAAACAGCTCAAATAATGCCTCACGTATCTTCCCAGTCCGCATCAAAATTTCCTTTAAAAAAGCAAACGAAGAGCAAATGAGTAGAAATTATTTTTGAGGTAATCAACATCAGCCACAAATGCTGTTGACTGAGCTTCATTTGTACTGAAACTGTAAATATATATAGTTTTGAAATTAAACTAGACTTGGTTTACTTTAATGTTGACCTCAACTACTTTAAAATACACGTAGCTTGTTTTCTACACTTTGATAGCAAGTGATCACAGACCAATTTCCACATTTAAAAGCTAAATGTACTGCTAAAGCCATTTCACTGTAACAGGAAGCAAATGGGAGTGCCACAGTAAACCAGCTCAGCATCACGCACATGCTCCAGATTCAGAGAAAGACAGTAGTGTAGTCAGCAGGAGGGTCGTGGCAGGAGCCTCTCATCCCAGACCTCAGCAGGTGAGGAGCTGCGAGCAGTGAGAGATGAGGAAAGTGAGCTGTTTGGTGCACAGCGAGAGATCTGCTCCCCTCTCGAACAGCGCTAAGAACACAGAGTTACAACAGATGATGAGATTTCATCATTCAGGCAGATGGCCCGAATGCTGCGCTGCGTTCGCTAGAGTGCTGGCGACAACCTGAAACTTTTTCTTTCACATTCTGTCTCGAGGAGTTATTTTTACTTTTCTTGTCCCACTTCACATTTTACAGCTATGAATACAAGATTTCAGAGAAGAAAATTAAGTCGCTGAGATGATACTAGGGTTGTCATAATACCGAAACGTTGTCAGTATCAATACCAGTGAAATACAGTGATGCAACAACAAAACTATGCTACTCAAAAAACCATTTGCCATTAAGTTTCATATTATGACATAACAGATAAATGGCTGATATTCTATGCAATCTAAACACATTAAAAATAAAAGATTCAAAACTAAAACCAATTGTTTTAAATGCTACAAGTGAATTTGGGAATCACTGCATTTTGATGTACGGATTTTATATGAATTATTACGTATATGAAAAATGGAAACTCGTTTAGAAATTTGATAGAAATTAGGGTAACGTTTTAGTATAGGGACCAATTCTCACTATTGACTAGTTGCTTATTAGCATGCCTATTATTAACATATTGGCTGTTTATTAGTACTTATAAAGCACATATTCTGCATGACCATATTATTCATCCCAAATCCCACCCAATACCTAAACTTAACAACTACCTTACTAACTATTAATAAGCAGCATGATGCAACAGCTTCTAAAAGAAGGAAGAATTGGACCTTAAAACAAAGTGTGACTGAAATTACATTTAAATTATTAAACTATTAGTGTTTTTAAAGATTAACATTAATTAAGCATTTTAATGATGGCAATGCTTAACTTATTTTATATACGTATATATAATATAAAATTAAATTAAAACAAAGGCATGTAGTCTTCACGTATTTCTCAATTAAATAAATGTTGCTTTAAGCTTTTTGAAAGCATTCATTCAACAGAGTACATTAAAATGAAGAATGAAGAAATAATATTTTTTGTTTATATTGTTTGATTAATAATGACATTATAGCAGCAGGTATATTAGGTTCAAATACACTTGCAAGGTTTTGCAGAGACTTGATTTTGTGGCACAAATTTGCTGTTTTTTGTGTACACTGAGAAAACAAAAATATACAACATACATGATATTTAGTGGTTACTAGTGACTCAATAGTGAGTCAATACTGTAGAAAGATGGTGATATATATATATATATAGTTTGTACCAAAGTACTTTCGACATCTCTAGATGATACAGATTTATTTCCAGTCCTCATTCCAATCCATAGAGAGAAATTAAATTTTTTTCCTAATTAGATTCCCGAAGAATGGATGAAAGAGACGGAATCTTAACAGGCCCTTGTGCTAATATTACCATCAGCACCTGAAAGAGACGAGGAAAGGAGAAATGAGCATGCAAATGGAAAAATCGCTTCAATCAGCCGCCTCTCTTTGCATTTCAATGTGCCGGCAGATGCTTTAATGAAACGTTTTCTCTTATTCTCTCTCTCGTGCTGACCTCTAGCAACCCTCGACTCCGACGGCTACACATCTTTTTGACCGTCTGAGGTTATGAGAGGTGTTGGCCTTATGCTTGAACGGCTCCTCTCGAGCGAACACTTCTGTGTGACATTTCCCCGAGGCTAGGAGGCGGTGATGCAAGCATATTTAATTACAGTGCCCCAATCAAACCATTAATTATATAATTCTAATACAACCCCAAGGAAGCAAAACCAGCAATTTTTGTGTCGCCTCAGTCACTCTGTAAATCATCGTATTCACGGTTCTATTACAACCAAAATAACATTTAAGTGAATTCAAAATACGAGAATAAGAGACAACCACTAAAAGGATCAGGCTAAGCAGAATAAAGAGCTAAACAACTACCGACCAGAATAAGAAATTGCCTTGTGTTAATTAAATGAATAAAAGAGTACATCAAATGTATTAACTGCTGATTGACAATCAAACTGACTTCAAATTTAAAAAAAATGTAATTGAAGGATTGAGGTCAACTTAGTTAATATTCAGCCAGCAAGAATTTATAAAATTGAAGAGGATGAATTAAACTCTGCTTTGTAAATTCAGCAGTACAAATCAGTGAAATGCATTTCAAGGCCATATGGCAGTTAACGTTGATCCGTATTAAAAAAAGCAAACTTGAAGGGACAATTATTACAGTTATGTGACATCAGTGTTTCAACCTTAATTTTATTAGGCTATGAGAATACTTTTTGTGCACAAAGAAAACAAAAATAACGACTTTATTCAACAATTTCTTCTTCATAACATTACAGTTGGACTACTGATGGACTATCACATGGACTATTTTAACAATGTCCTTACTACCTTTCTGGGCCTTGAACGTGTCAGTTACATTGCTGTCTATGCAGGGTCAGAAAGCTCTCGGAATTCATCAAAATATTTTAATTTGTGTTCTGAAGATGAAAGAAGATCTTATGTGTTTGGAACAACACGATGGTGAGTAAATAAATGTAAATAATTTTTTTTGTGTGAACTATCCCTTTAAGGTGTCCTGAAGCCCAAAAGGCACTCCTTGAAATACAAGTCAGATTCACTGAAATGATATGGCTCAAAAGAAAAGAAGTAGAAGTAGAAGTCTCACTACTTCTCTCATGAACAAACAAAGGAAAGCTATGGCAGATGATACAATTTTAGTCTGCTCTTCTGATAAACCTTCAGAAGACTTGGAATATAGCGTACCACTTTCATGATACTCTAATGGTGCTTTTGCATCCTTTTTGGAGCTCAACCAATCAAGTCCTTATACTTATCCTTATACACCTCCATTAAATTAAAAGGAGTGTCCAGGATATTTTTTGCTTTTTTGTGATTCAGAGAAAAAAATCATATGAGTTTGTAATGACAAAGGGATAAGAAAATACAGACAAATAATGGCAAAATATACCGTTTAAAAATAATTTCAAAGGATTGAGGTCAACAAGAATTTAAATTGAGATGATGAATTCAACTAGAAACGTCTGTGACTTGCATTTCAGGGCATGTCCATTTGACAGTTAAATTGGCATTGGCTTTCATCTTGACATTTAATTAAAAAAGAAAGTGGACACTTAAAGAGGCAACTACCTACCAAGTAGGGCGACATATTCTGGAAGCTCAGGTGTGATGGCAGGGCTGTTCTCTAAAGTCACCAACCTGCATGAAGAGAAAGATCATGCCATTTAGAAAGCCTTCATTTAATATGCAATACCATGTTGCTAGGTAATCATGACATGGAAAGTAAAAAAAAAATCCTTCAAATGACAGAAATATTACAATGAAAGAACTATGCTTTTAGTGTCCATGGAAATGCTACAGCAGCATCAATTCATAAAATGGCCTGCTGCAAGCCAAACATCTTCCATCTTTAAACAAAACAGGCGATCTTTCATAAAAGCATTCCAGAAAATGAATGGATGCCGCTAAATTTGTTGAAGTGCTGCTATTTTTGATCCAGGGGCTACAGAGGAGTCTTTGTGCAGGTCGGGTTATTGTACAGAGTGACTCTCTTTGTCTTGATACAAGAGAGATAGAGTGACTCAGAGAAAATGATAAATGGACAGCGGGGAACAACAACAAAACTAGAGAGCGAGTCTGAAGCCTTGAACTTAAGGGAGCAAATGAACCCTCTTCAAAAAGATGAGCGAAGAGAATGAGAAGACTGACAGAATGGAGAGAAAAGAAATTCACTCAGAAGGGAGATAAAGATGGGGAGTGTATGAATTACAGTGCTAGAAAAGAAATCTATGGTAAATACAAAGCAGAATTGAGCTTATCACAGACAATATCGATTAGTATGTAGGACACACAGTTTAAACTCGGAGCTGGAGATAAATTAATTTATGCGTAAGATTCCTCCTGACTCAGCGTCTTCTTGTCGCTTGACAGCACGGCTAAGTGTAATGTGTGGCACTTATATAAAAAAGGGTTGGTTCCGTACCTCTGAGGCACGACTCCAATGATTCATGCTATCATTCGTATCTGGACAGGCAATTTATCACACAAACCTTTTAAGCATTACGTGTGTCACTGGCTGACAGGACAAAGCATCCGACAGGACGGAAACAGCCACTAACTGGAAAACCATTTAGATTGAGGGCAGTTAATACCACTGCAATGCTTTAGCTGTATTCCTAAGGTTAGGAATTATTTGAACAAAGATGACAAAAGACTGAATTGAAATGTGACACCCATATCCTTAAGTACGCCTTTTAAGGGTAAATGAATTGGTTAAATCTCAACCTATTTAAAAGCTATGTAATATTCTACAAATGTACTATTTTTTACACAGTTATATGCAATTCAGAATTGAAAACCTCTTTTCAAAAACAAAAGAAATTTTGTAAAAATAGTAATATTAAGCCAGGCTTTAGAGTCACATGATCCTTAAAGGGGTCATATAATACTACATGCCCTTTTACAAGTTGTTTGAACTGAAATATGTGTTGGCAGTGTGTGCACACAACCACCCCCCCCTAAAAAAAAATGATAAATCCACCCATGGTTTTTTTTGTTATCTACTAAAATCTTTACCCCTTTCTCAAATTGAGCCGGCCCGATCTGAGTGAACTGTCATCAGTCCGCCATTGTTTCATCGCTGGAGCAGTTGTAGACAAGAATGACTCCTAAGCGATTGAGGTCTTCTGTTGTTGGATGTAATAATGAAAATAGCAGTCTTCATTTACTCCTACTCTAGCCTCTGAGATGCAGTGTTAGTTTGTTTTTTTTGAAGGGCATTTCGGCCCCCTCATCTACCTAAATGCCGTCTATGTTGCGCTCAGCAATCATTCGGATCCAGCGTGCACCTACAGAATACGTGGATGTAAGTTTTTTTAATTGAATCTTGCACAGCGCCTTTCCTTAATACAGTGCTAAATTAGGCAAGTTATCACGATGAAATCGGCTAACGTAAAACTTCCTCCTCTGCAGCGGGGCCTCGGCAGAGATTGCGGGGTCAGTAGAGCTCATTAACATTTAAATGGAAATGCTACAAATCTCAGCTCTGAAAATTGCTGTTTTTGACAGGGTAAAAAGGTGTTTTTTTACACTACCATTGAGAAATTTTAAACAAACTATTTTACAAACTTTTCATTAAGACCCAAAGAATCATATAAACTTGTGGAAAATAGGCATCCTATGACCCCTTTAAGAAAATCATTTCTAAAATGATGGTTGCCTAAGAAATATTTATTAGTATTACCATGTTGATACACTGGGGCAGTCTGATTACACTTTTTTGCAAACATGTAGGGCCCCCTCTGGACAGAAATGGCACTTTGTTAATTAGAAATGCTTCTTGCCCCCAGACCAGGCCTGCATCTCCTCCTAGCCTCAGTTTTACGTGATCTATGCTGGCGTTTAGACATTGTACCCCACCATACTCATGACCTGAGTCAAAATATACTCAGTCAGTGACATGCATTAAATTATTTAAATTCTGCATGTTTGACCGTTACCTCTTTGTTTATTTACATGAGGAAATCATCTAAGTTAACGTCCAGTAAGTAGGGTCAAGGCCACAATGATCTGTTCTGGCCCTCTGCTGTTTTCATATAACGGTACATCTTGCCTTTTTGGTCACTATTATTAGAAAACATGGGTTATTTTATATTGCTGTGCTGGTGCTACTCCTACTATATTTAATCAAGACCAGAATAATTATCTAAGATAACAGTGTTAAAGATGTAAAAGATTAGATGACCAGGAATTTTCTTCTATTAAATTCAGATAAGACAGATATATTACTTACTGGACCGAAAACCTGTACACAGAATCTCTTAGAATACAATTTTCTTCTAGAAAGATGTACTGTTATTTCCTCAACAGTCAAAAAATGTGGGTGTTTTGTTAGACAGCAACTCTGAAAATCATATTTCACATTTTACAAAAACAGCCTTCTTCCACCTTAGAAACATTGCCAAGCTATAAGTCATGTTACCTGTTTCTGATGCAAAAAGCTAGTTCATGCTTTCATGACCTCTAGACTGGATTACTGTAATGCACTACTAGGTGACTGTCCTGCATCTTTAATAAACAAGCTACAGCTAATCCAAAATGCAGCTGTAAGAGATCCTACCAGGAAACTTAATTGGTAATCGGTATTACACTTTATTTCCCAGAAATGTATTTGAATTAAAATTCATCTTTTTTGTCATTCCAAATCAAATTTTAGTGAGGTGTGGCTAATTTAATTCTAACGAACTCTTTAACTGAAAGGCCAATTCAATACTGAATTCATATTATGGACAATCACAAAGTGTTTTTTTGCATCCCAAAATCAGGACTGGGATTCAGACAGTGTAGGCATATCCAAATTGGTTGCTATAGTGATGTTGTAGGCATCAACAGTATGCCACCAGGTAACCTTATTGTACAACTGTGAGCAGCAAGCTAGCTGTATGAAGAGAGCTGACAGAAAGCTGGAAATTTGTCCTCTCCTTATGTTCACCACAGTGGCCAGCTGCAGAGTTGAATCCATGCTGTGAACAAAACAGCATAAGAGCTGGAGGAGGGTACATGCCACATTATTCTGTGCTGCCCTCACCATCGGCATTACTGAGCAGCGTGTAGAGTGCAGAGGTGAAAAAGCCACATGAGTCACATGTGGTTTTTGGAGCATTTTATGACAGATTTTTTACTTTTTACGCACTAAAGGAATTGTCAACAATTCCTCTGTTCAGAGTACAAAAAAAGACATTTGTGGTGGCCAAAATTGTTAGAACACCTGACAGATCTGACAAATATCTACCTTTTTTGCCTCCAAAACATGATTTCATTTCATAATGTTCATGAAACAGATGAAAATGCAGATGGTTGCTCTGAGCACAGCAAATATCAGATGAAGTGGGTCGTACTGTTTTTATCCACTTTTAACTTTAATATTTGGTATGTCCAGCTTTTGCAGCAATTACAGAAGCACATCTCTCTGGCATAGTGTCAATATATTTCCTGAGAACTTCAACACTAATGTTATCCCATGCCTTCTGCAACTCAAGCCGAAGGCTTTCCTTTGAAGGTACAATAGATCTGTCCAATTTATTTTCCAACTCGCCCCAAATTTGCTCAGTGGGGTTGAGGTCCAGTCCATCATTTTCAATGTTCCAGCAGATTCCTTCCGTCGCAGGTAGTTCCGGCAATAGTTTGTTTTATTGGTATTGTAATGGCCAATTCAACAAAAACAACTGAAACCTCTTAAATATGCCAAGTGTTCTAACAATTTTGGCCACCACAGTATAGTATAATATAATAACAAATTTTAACAGAATTCAATCTTTAACAACGCAGAGGAAGCAATAGGGACCAATAGGGAACAATGACAATTTAATGAAATCAGAAGAGATAAAACTACTCCTGCAATGCATTGAGATATCAGATATGGAGTAAAACTGATATTTATATTTATATACACTATATCTATCCCTAGTACCCTATATATATATATATCTATATAATATTATATATATATTACATATAGACAGAAACAGCACACAGCACAAACTGTGACAGTATGATATTAAGAGCAGACACTATTAGAAGTACGAGGCACCGACAACGGCACCCCCATCGCCCCGCCCGGACCTACTGAACCAAAGAGCAGTATAAAAGTATACTATATCTATTATATTTTTTAATTTAATAAAATTTTTTTTATTTTTTACTTTGTCATTAAAAACTAATGAACAAAGATACAACATACAAATACACTAACCCCCCATACCCCCAAATAAAATTAACAGTGTTTTATTTTTTCAGGTACAGTAGGTGCATATAGCAGTAGCATAACAGAAATTGAATGAACAAATATATTAAAAAAACACTATATACACTTCATAAAAATTACAAGATTCTAGTTACCAGCAATTATTAAAGTCTTCAGTCAAGGCAATGAGGAAGTTTTCTCTTTGTTTTAAACATTATAGGAACAGTTCACAACAAACCTGGAAAACTCTCCAGTATTTTAAACCTGAATGAGTTTGTTTCTTCTGTTGAAAACAAAAGAAGAAATTTGGAAGAATGTTGGTAACCAAATAGTTGCTGGTCCCCTTTGACTTCCATAGTATTTTTTTCCTTACTGTGGAAGTCAATGGGGACCAGCAACTGCTTGGTTAACCGCATTCTTCAAAATATCTTCATGTTCAGCGTAACAAATAAATTAATACAGGTTTGGGACAACATGTGAGTAAATAATGACAGAAATTTAATTTAAGGGTGAACAATCCCTTTAATGACAAGCGGCAGCATGTTTAGTACTATTAAGCCGCTTTTCCACCGAAATTACCTGGAACAATTTGTCCCAGGAACTTTTTTCCCCCAGACCTGTTGCAGTCTGCGTTTCCATCGCAGTCTAAAGTACCATGAAGATTAGGCAAATAGTCTGGCGACGTAGGTCTGCACGCGTTTCTCAATACCAAGTATGCAAATTTCAGACTTGCATCCTCGGTGTGACTGTGCGAGTGAACTCCCACGGACGGGACGGCGCAAGTCTGGTAATTCTGCAAACAGCAGCGTACTTAATGACGTCAGACAGCTCACCTTGGCTACTGCAATTTTCCTCACTGCCTCCTTTCGTTTTCATTTAAACATATTAATAGCCGCAGAAATGTAGTTCAGGGAATGTATATAGCCTACATTACATTTAAACAAAATATTATATCAAAGAGTATTGCCTCTTTTTATTTTAACATATTAATAGATTAATAGAATAATAGAATACAGACCAAAGATTACCTGTTAGATTAACCCAAAATGAAATATATCTTATGTTTAACCACTACAGACACATCAGAGCCAGCGGCAAATGTCAGAAAAACTAGCCGAGTTGAGGCTGCTCTTGTCGGGAAACATGAGCACTTAGCGCCCGCTGATCGCGTGGAGCTCACGTCTCCGAAATCAGCGACGCACATTTTCAAATAGGCGCTGTCTTTATAAATAAAACGCAGATTTGAGTTTTAAACAACTACATTCTCGCCTGAAATACTTTTAAAACTACATTTCATGAAACAATAACAGTATTATTTAGAAAATTATTCGAATAAATGGTGGTTGAAATACAACTGCTGCGTGAACTCAACCAATCAGCATGTTTAGCATCCAAGTCCCGGCCCGAAAGTTCCGGACCTTTGAAAAAGTACCACTGCGCGAGCAGTGACTTTCTGAGGGGCACATTTTTACCAGGAACTTTATTTAGATCCTGGTTCCTGCGGTGGAAACACACAGAGTACCGGCCTAGTCCCTGGGTAAAGTTCCTGCAGTGGAAATGGGGCTTTAGTCTGCGGTCACTTTAAGACCTGCACGCACCTAATACACAGGCACACATCTGTTTTTCACTCAATTGTTTACTTTCACTCTAGACATAACCAACTGTGTTTATAGGTAAACCTTTTGTGTTTTTGACAGTATTAGTGCAATCAGATGTGAAAGACAACTTAGTCCAGTAATCAGGCGCTGTTTGACAGGCTTTTTAGTGTGAGCACGCTTCAGGTGTATGCTCTCAAAAAAGGTGCATGTCAGAATAATGCGCAAATGCTATGTTTAACCGGCAAGACTTTAAAGCAAATGATGTACTTTTGTGATTGCGAAGTGCAGTGTCCCGTGAGTGTAACTCTACCACTGAGTTAAAATTTAGATGTGAATGTATGTCGCGGTGTACAGAATATTGAGACGGAGACGCCAGAACTGCAACTGATACAATATGCACTATAGGCAAGGCAAGGCAAGTTTATTTGGATAGCACATTTCATACACAATGGTAATTCAAAGTGCTTTACATATAAGGAATTAAAATGATCATAAAAAATTATAACAATAAAACAAGGAATTTAAAAAACTTTGAAAATTATAAAAAAAAAAAAAATTTGATTTAAGAGGTTTAAAATGAATCTATTTAAAAGAGAAGAGATATAATATAATATAGGCAATCAGTTCGGACCATCGCCACAGTGTAATTCAATAAATGCAAAGACTAAACAGATGAGTTCTTGAGTCTGCATTTAAATGGACTAATGTTGTTTAGCAAGCTGATCCTCTTCTGCCGCTGATTCCAACGCCGGGTGGCCATGATTAACTAAAAAGCACATTTCCCTGTTTGTGGAACCCTCGGATTCTAACGACCGAATTTCCTAATGCTTGAGTGGTCGTTAGGTGTATACTTCGTGAGCATATCTGCTATAATTTTAGGTTCTAGGCCTTGAGTGTTTTATAAACGAGTAAAAGTACTTTAAAATCAATCCTAAATATAACTGGAAGCCAGTGTAAGGACCTGAGGACTGGTGTAATATGCTCAGATTTTCTGGTTCTAGTCAGAATTCTGGCACCAGCATGATCCTACAATATTGCTTCAAAAGCAAATCGTGGACACAATTTAATCGAACAAAAATCATGATATCACACACCCCTACTACCAGCCAAGTTTGGGCAGTGGACACATCTACTCATTTTTTTACCAAGGTGTGTCTGTTCTGTTGTATTGATCTATGGCAGCCCACTGCTTGAGACTAGTGCTCTGACCCACTCAAAGTTGGACTTTTCATTCACTTATAACTTTTGACCCCTTTGGTGTAGAGACAAAATGTGTTCTCTTCTCATCCTGAGTTGATTGAATGTGGTCTTTTCAATCTCCACCAAATCGATCGTCCATTATTGTGAACTATATTGTTAAAGCTGCAGTCCGTAATTTTTTTTGGTTAAAAATGATCCGAAATCAATATTTGAGCAAGTACACAACCAACCAGTGTTCGAAACTATCGCCTTACTTTAGCCCGATTCACAATGGTCAGCTTATAATAATGTTTTCTAATTTGAGTGGTAGGGGTAGGTTTTCGCGGGAAATTCAAGCATGCCGCTGTGTCATTACGTCACTTCTGTAAACATAAAGAAGTTGTCCCGGCTACTAGGTTATCACATGTGAGGATCCTGCAGGTGGCCGATCGTTTATAGCCTTTTCTCACAGCAGCTGGAATAATTAAATGTATCATTTTGATGGCGGATTGTAATTCATAAAAGATTATGCGTTTATGAAACACATGTGAATGAAATTAAACTATATTCCAGTTTTAAATGTGCTTCTGATTACAGATAGCCTGGGATTACACACGATTTGTATTTTAAAGACAACCAGTTCGAAGGGAGCATAATTTGCTTATTGTGTTAAAATAATTTCTTAATATGAAATTCGAGTGGTATGACAATTAGAGATTAGACTGTAATCTCGCTTATACACACTATACTCTAGGGCTGTCAAAATGGCTGAAAAATTATATTCGAATTTAAAATGCATAATTTCAGTTAGGGTGAAGAAAAGCTTTTGGCTTCTCTCCTGAGGCTAAAAGAGGTAGTTTTTCAGCCATTTTGACAGCCCTAATTTGTAGTATGTACACGTATGCCATATGTATTTTTAATTTAAAATGTGACAATCATGCTTAGAGAAGTATTATTTTAAATATTAAATGCCCCTTACTTGAGCCTCTTAAAATCTACATAAAAATCGATATACAATACCATTAAAACGTTTTTGAACAATAAGGTTTTTAATGTTTTTTAAAGAAGTCTCTTCTGCTCACCAAGCCTGCATTTATTTGATCTAAAGTACAGCAAAAACATTTTAAAAAAATAGTTTTACCATTTAAAATAACGTCTCGGTTACGTATGTAAACCTCGTTCCCTTAAGGAGGGAACGGAGACATCACGTCGAATGACCGACGAATTGGGATCTCGCTTAAAGAGACCAATCTACTTCGAGTGTAAACTAAAACGAGCCAATGCACATTGGCATGCGATTTATTGCATCCAGCTGCCGCTGATCAAAGCGTGAGCATAAAAAGGCAGCCGGTAAAACGCATACCAGGTTTTCGCTGAGGAGCCGAGCCAGTGACCCGGCCGCTCAGCGGTGGTACAGGAGCTGGGGCGACGGGACGTGACGTCTCCGTTCACCCCTTCAGGGAACAAGGGTTACATACGAAACCGAGACGTTCCCTTTCAGTCGATCACTACGAGCCACGTCGTGACCGACGAATTGGGATCCCACCAAAAGGCCACAGCTACCGCCCCTTCCAGTGTCATGTGGAAGCCACCTGCACCCCTATTTTTTGGCGTAGGCCAGGGCCTGCACAAGATGACCAGCTACTGCTACTATGGCACTACTCATTGAGTAAGACTGGATAACACTGGGAAACATGCCCGTTCTAATTGGAACAGGGACGTTACGGAAGCTCGAACCTTCCCGAAGGAGGGTTCGGAAGCAATACACATATGGACATCCCTTGGTGCATATGGAAGAATGGAGGTGATCGAACCCTCTTGGAATGGCAGAAGTCTGCCGGGGAAACACGGGCTCAAGGCTATAACGTGGACTTTACACATATGAGATCCACTTAGGTCTTACATATGGAACCCAGCCTTCTACCAGTTCTCGAGGATTCAACGAGTGAAGGCCTAGCGCCGGACGCTCCGCCACGTCTGGCTGCCGAGGGGACGGAGGAGGTCAACAGAGTCTACTATATGGACTCTCTGGAGTGGTTTTGCAAGCCGACCTGAAGCCGGGGCCTCTCAGTGCTTCTAACCATTTGAGGTGAGAACACAGGAGGAAACCAATTCAAAACGCAGGCTATAGAACCTAGCGAACGTGTTAAGAGTCGCCCAGCCCGCAGCTCTACAGATAACCGCCAGCGAGGTGCCACGAGCCAGCAACCAGGAGGATGCAACACTTCTAGTTGAGTGAGCTCGCCACCTGAACAGGCAGGGCACACCCTGTGCCTGATAAGCCAGTGTGATGCATCCACTATCCAGTGGGCCATCTTCTGCTTCGAGATGGCATTCCCCTTCTGCTGCCTCCGTGACAGAAAAAGAGCTGGTCTGATGTCCTGAAGCTTTGTGTCCGGTCTACTTAGCACCTTAAGGCTCAGATGGGACAGCAAAACTAGGGCTGGGTCTGCCTCCTCCGAGGGGAGCGCTTGGAGGTTCACCACCTGATCACTGAAGGGAGTAGCGGGAACCTTGGGCACATAGCCGGGCCGGGGCCTCAGGGTCACCTGGGAATCAGCCGGCCCGAACTCTAGGCACGAATCGTTGACCGAAAATGTGTGCAGGTCCCCTACCCTCTTGATGGGGGCCAATGCAAGCAGGAGCAAAGTCTTCATCGAAAGGAACTTCAGCTCAACCGCCTGCAAAGGCTCAAATGGGCCCTGCTGTAGTGACGTGAGCACCAGAGTCAGGTCCCACGAGGGAATAGAGGGGGGCCGTGGCGGATTTAACCTTCTCGCCCCCCTAAGAAACCTGACGATCAAGTCATGCTTCCCCAAAGACCTCCCTTCTAAGGGGTCGTGGTTAGCAGCGATCGCGGCAACATGAACTTTAAGGGTGGAGGGAGACACCCTTCGCTCCAACCCCTGCTGCAAAAAGGAAAGCACGACCCCGATAGGGCATCTCCGGGGGTCTTCCTGATGAGAAGAACACCACTCGACGAACAGTTTCCACTTCAAAGCGTAGGCGTGTCTCGTAAACGGTGCTCTCGCTGAAGTGATGGTGCCAACTACCACTTGGGGTAGGCCACTCAGAACCTCCACGTCCCATCCAGGGACCACAAGTGGAGATTCCAAAAGTCTGGACGCGGGTGCCAGAGGGTGCCCCATCTCTGAGTCAGTAGTTCCTTCCTCAGAGGAATCGGCCAAGGTGGGGCTGTCGCGAGGAGCTTTAGTTCCGGGAACCAGGTCCGGGTAGGTCAATAGGGTGCCACCAGCAGGACCTGATCCTCGTCCTCCCTGACCTAGCACAGCAACTGTGCCAGAAGGCTCAATGGGGGAAACGCATACCTGCGAAGGCCCCGCGGCCAGCTGTGTACCAGTGCGTCCGTGCCGAGTGTTCCCTCGGTCAGGGCGAAGAACAAATGGCAGTGAGAGGTTTCTGGAGAGGCAAGAAGGTCTACCTGAGCGGCTCCGAAATGCCTCTAATTCAGCTGGACCGTCTGGGGATGGAGTCCCATTCTCCCGGGAGCGCAGCTCGGAACAGCTCGTCGGCTGCCCGGTTGAGCCGCCCAGGAATGTGAACAGCACGAAGCAACCTCAGATGATTCCGACTCCAGAGGAGGAGGTGGCGGGAGAGTTGCGACATGCGACGGGAGCGCAGACCACCTTCTCGGTTGATGTACGCAACGGTCACTGTATTGTCCGTGCGGACTAGTACATGCGGACTAGTGTAGCGCACCTTTGAGAGGGCCCCGGGCAAGGTGCACTGCCAGCAATTCGAGGCATTTGATGTGCCAGTGCAGTTGGGGCCCGTCCAAACCCCTGACACTGCAAGAACGTCGAACGTGGCCCCCCAGTCGATGTTTGAGGCATCCGTGTGAACCACAGCATACCTGGAGACCTGGTCTAGGGGCACTCCTACCCGGAGAAACACAAGGTCTGACCACAGGGTGAAGGTTTGGCAACAGGCCGGTGTGTAACTTGGACCTGGTGAGTGCCGCGCTGCCACGCCCACCCCGGGACTCGGCCATGGAGCCAGTGCTGCAGCAGGTTCATATGGAGCAGCCCTAGCGGCGTGACTGCCGCCGTGGCTGCCATATGCCCCAGGAGTCTCTGAAACTGATTCAGTGGGACCGCCATCCTGCTCTTACAGAGTTCCCTCCATACCGGGAAAAGAGATCCTTTGCATCGGGGAGAATTTGCTCTTTTCCCAGTCGACTCAAAGGCCACACAGGCTGACGCGTGTGAGAGCCATAAATCCCTGTGTTCAACCCAACTGATCTGATGAGACTGCTTCGTCGAGGTAGTTAGAATGTGAATGCTCTGTTATCTCAAGGGACCAAGGGGTACCTCCGCAACTTACGTGAAGACACGGGGTAACAGGAACAGCCCGGAAGGCAGGACTTCGTACTGATATCCTCGTCCTTCGGATGCGAATCACAGCAATGGTCTGTGGTGCGGAAGGGTCGACCCATGAAGTACGCGTCCTTCAGGTCGACAGCTGCAAACCAATCTCGGGGACGGATACACCCAAAGATGCGTTCCTGTGTCAACATCTTGAACAGTAACCGGCGAAGGGCCCGGTTCAAGACACGCAGGTCCAGGATTGGTCGTAACCCACCGCCTTTCTTGGGTAAAATGAAGTAAGGACTGTAAAACCCCGACCTCATATCGGCAGGAGGGACCGGCTCTATCGCATCCTTAACCAGTAGGACTGCAACCTCCGCCCGCAAAACAGGACCATCAGCCGCCTTCACTGTTGTGAAGAGGATGCCACTGAACTTGGGGGGACGCAGGGCGACTGAATCGCATAGCCGAGCCAGACGGTTCGAAGGAGCCATCGAGACGGGCTGGGTAGATCAAGCTAGGCTCCCAGACACCGCGCTAGTGGCATCAACGGAGCTACAGGTGTACCCGCAGTGGGGCAGCGTGGAAGAACACAGGGACCCGGCCCGGGAGTTTCTTTGCCGGTCCGAGGCGGGGTCTGGGTTTGTGTAACACTGACCTGTGTTTGAGCAGAGGGTGTGTGGGTAGTCCTTTGGTTCGTCCTCCCGATCTGCCCGCTGCTGCTTACTGGCGAGAGAGGAGGGTGAGTGTGCTACGCACTAGATCGTCCACAACCCCCACGTAAACACGAACGCAGTTATTTTTAATAGATAATAAAATATTCCACAATATTTAATGGGTTTTGCGGGTATTGGCCTTGGTGAGCCAATCACAATGCTAAAAAGCCCTTTCAATAACTTTCAAACAGCCTTTGGTATTAAAAAACAATTAAAATGAGAATCAATGTTGTAGAAGCCGTGGATAAGTTGGATGCCACTAGTAAACAATATAAGCGTAAAAGCACAATGACGCATTTGCTGCTTAGGCATAGGCACTGCACAAAAGTTATAAATTATAATAGTTATAAATATTTATAAATAAAGTAAAATTAGACAGTAAAGTAGGCAGCATGATAGTGTAAAAAAAAAAAAAAAAAATTCAAAACCAAACACAACACAAGTCAGTCTTGTTGTTCTCGAAATCTTTGTAATATGAAATAACAGAAATGGACATTTGGAAGAAGTTACCACATCGAAAATGTCCCAGCCCTGCAGATTTTCATTTTCTAACTTGGGAAGCTTATTGAAGACTATTATTAAATGTACACTAACACTTGTTGACCTCAATTTTTTTCACTATACAGTCAAAAAAAAAACAGTTCTGAAAAGATATGAATTACGCCACAATTCATATTTTTCTACAAAACCCATTTCAACCATTAAAGCATAAACCTTTAAGCCTATTAAGTCAGTCAGGTATGCAAATACTTTTGATTGGAATTGTACAAAAGGCATAAGGACCTAAGGATTGGGCTGAAACTTTTTTCCTAGGTTAAACCTTTGGCTCAGAAACATTCTTGGAGACTTACCACAGCTCCAGACCATCTTCCAGCAGGTAAACATGAGGGGGCTGAGAAACATCTGTGCTGAGCTGGATAACAGGTAGGAGGAAGGGATACAGATTCTTGCTTTCCGCTCCCAGGCCCTGAATAACACAAAAACATTTCGACCCATCATACCAGGATAAGGGAAAACTAATCAAGCTTGGGCTTCTCCTACAAGTGTTTTAAAATCCCTGAACATTAGCTGTATTATACAGTCCTACCAAAACAACAAGTTGTGCGATGAAGATGCAGGCAAAAAATGTGATAACAGGTTGTCAAGGGAAATTCAAGGGAATGCTGCCAAAATGAGTTTCATTCCATCTTACAGTCAATCACAAGAAACATAATTTTCTGACTGAATAGCAGCATGAGCGATATTGTGAGTTTCCATGCTCTCTAGTACGGGAATCTCAGGAATACACCAGCGGCCATGTGTTTTCTGGGTTCATTCAAGGGCCTGGTCTCGAGAGCAGCCTTGCTCTCCCTTGAGTGAGATACATCCACTCAGCCTCTGACTGATGAGGGTTCATCACAAAGACCACCGCAAAGGGTTCTTAAGTTCAGGGCATGACTGCCTTCGACAGTCCGCTGATTCCGAGCTGTCCATCAAAATCACAGGTGGAGAGCTCTGAGGGCTCAGAGAGGATAGAAATGCAGTATCCACTGGATCCAGGTGAAGATTTGTAAATGTCAATGGGCCAATGATGAAAAACAACAAACAAAATCCAAGGACACCCACTGTAGACACCAAGAGTCATAACCTGGCAAGACAACAAGGTATTCAGCAATGGTAGTTTGAAAGTTGAGTGCAACAATGTACTTTTGTCATGCCTTCGGATGTTTTACTATCTAGTTTTTATTAGCACCAAACTACAAAAGCTGGAGTTTTTGGTCCAAAAGCACGCATAATGAGAATCTGGACACCTGTCTGGACATCCTGTCTGGAAAATCAGCATTTATTATTAAAAGGGTAGCAAAACAAACACCAACATAGTGTATTAAGTATTTCACTACTCATACAAATATTATTCTATTATTATTTTAATATTATTCAATATTTTTTTCCAGACCACGGTAATACGATTTTTGTGATCTAGGGAAATGAGAATACATTTTTACCTCCAAAGAGTCCAAAGTATAAATTATTATATTAATATAAACAATTGTTATCAGTCAATTATATTAACTTTATAACATATAATTACATCTTAGTGTCTTAATTATTTACATATTTATAACGCATTACCTTTTTGTCAATCCACCAGCTCACATTTACATCAGCGTGTTTGCAGCGTAAAAACATATGTTGATTTTCGCAAACCAGCAGAATGACTTCTAGAAAATGCAAATTCATTCTCTGCCAGCAGGTGGCGCTTTTGGGATGCCAGAAATGTAGCGGTTTCTCCGTTAACGGCAGTACACAAAGCAGCGCAGCACCTGACTTTGAAACGTGCAGCGTTCATGTTTATTTAATGAAATCATAGCCTTTTGAAGTTTAATCATCACATTCAGCCATATCGCATCCATATGGCTATCTGTCCGCAAATTTAAGACCTCTTGAAATCATAATTAAGACTTTCTTGTACCATTTAAGACTTTTTATCCTTTAAGTTTAATATAACTAAATTTAAGACTTTTTAAGGACCCATGGAAACCCTGACAGTCAGATGTGGGAGCATTCTACATATAGGCATGCTGTAGCTCTCCAGGAGCAAGGTGGTTGGCTATGCCTGACGTATAGAGTACACAAAGTAGTAGTTATCCACAGTTATCCACTTATCTTATTTACCAAACAACAATTCCAGCTGGCTCACAACATTTTCTAGTTTACCAAAAAATTTTCCCAAACAACATCTCTATCCATAAAAATGGCCAATTTTGCAAGCAACGGCATGTGCCAAGGCAATTTGGCTTCTGCAGGTCAACAAATCATATCTGAATGTGCAGTAAAGAGAGCATCCATTTTGAAGCATCTGCCAAAAATATGCTTTTGGGGATGGACCCATGATAGGGCCATTTATGGATGATTGACTTTGAATGTTCACTGGTAATATTGTCTCTTCAGCATTCTGTGCCAGGCTGGAGAGCAGCAGCTGTGATACCATATGGCTGGCAGAGGAGGCCACAGAAAACACAAACAAATGCAAGGTTAATGGCAAACTGTTGATGGCGGGTGGTAAGATATGCACACAATAGATGGTTTCCTGAAGCACTGCTGGCATTTTATTATGCAAATCTAAGGACTTGAGCAAAAATAAATAAAAAATAATGAGAGCTGGTCAACTAAGCTGGCACAAGAGCCGGATCTAAGGAAGTATGCAAATTTTGGCCAAGCCTTGGGCGATCTTTCAGACTGACTCATGTGCCTGTGATTTGCAAGAACTGAAGACGCTGTAATGAAGGGTTTTTAACGTGAGCGAAAAATGTTAATATGCAAGATGTGGTTACTGAAGCACAGAGCACTTTCAAAGACAAAGAACAGCTCATTCAAGCTGATGACTACTCAATAACTCTCCTCAAAGGAATCTTTATGAAATTAACTTAAAAATTAACATCAACTCTGATCCACACAAGTATAACTGATCATTTGTACATAGAAAAGTTAATTGAAATGCCAATTCCAGACATTTAAAACATATACAAATTAACGAGGCAAAGTAGCTTGATATGTGAACTGTGCTGGCAGTAAAATTGTGTAATTAAAAGACCTTCAAAATGATGTATGATTTGTTGGAATCTGACGAAAAACGATTGAGCTACACCTGTTTGAAGTCGATAGAGTCAGCAAAGTAATTTTAGAGAAAAAGTTAAAGTATTTAAAGTTTTCTGAAGGTTCCAAAGCAAAATCACCTCAGCAAAACTTGATAGTGTGCTCCCCCTTCCTTTTGATTTAATAATCATACTAGCATTATAATCACAATATAGCTATTTTTTATTTTATTTTTGTTGTTATAAATAAGAACTGATGCAAAAAAAAAAACAAATATAAGAAAGAAACAAGTGTAGGCCTATAGTGTATTACTTTTTTCATTTTAGCATCACATTAAAATATAAGGACGATTATAAGTGGAAGAAAAACAAAAAAGTAAAATGTTAAAAATCAAGATTAAGGTTCATTACACAAATGGTTATTAAAACTACAAAAGCAGTTCAATCTAAAGCAGCGAGCGACTCTCTCTTTTATCGTTCGATTAGCATTAATGCAACAGACGGACTATATTAAGACATAGTGTAATGCACGGATCTAATATAATGTTACACATCCAATGTTTTCCCCCAAGTTCCCCAAACGTTCACTTAAGATATAACAGATTATGTTTGCCTATATGTATATATTTAGCCTACTGTAAAACTGTGTAGGCTATATGTGTACTGGGATAGAGCGCCATCTGTGTTGTCTTTATGCGGGCGCTTTGGATGTCAATCAGCGCTCAAAGAATAGGGACGAGTGAGAGGTGTCTTTCAGAAAATAAGATACTTTAAATGTTTAATTACTATTGGAGCATTAGCGATCAATAGAGAGGGATTTAATGAACTTATTTTTGTGAAAACCTGAAATTCGACCAAAATCAACAAATTTTTTTGTTTGGCCTGTTAGCGCAAATTAGAAAACCACCCTCATCCCCCCCCTCCCCCCCCTCATTCCCCCTTGTGTGCACCTTCGAATCTTTTGCCAGCACGGGTCACATATGCTTTATTATTCAAATATAATTGAAATTATTTTCAAATAATTGGTAGTAATAATTTTATAATATAAACGTCATTACTGAAATTCACATTTTTTACATGTAACGATATTCAAATGTAACGATATTCAAACGATATTCGGAAGAATGCCGTCCACAGAGTTATATCTTAATGACTATAACAGTCGTTTTTGCAGCCACTCTCAGCCTTTTGTGGAACTGTAAGTTGCAAGATTTCGTTTTTATATACGTATATCGTGTATATTGTTTATCTCATATAAGATGCATTTGGCTGAGTAAAGCGCTGCACGGTAGGCCTTCTACGGTGATTATCTCTTCAGCGCGCAGCACGAGCAGCTCAAACAGCAATGCAGAATATTAATAACTATGACTGGGGCTGTCAAATACATATAACATTATAGTGAGAACACTATTATAACAAAACACTGTGAATTATTAAAGTTTAGTTTAGTTGTGCGTTTCTACACGTTGTGTGAAGAACGTGTCCACAATAGGAGTTACACAATCAGAGCAGCACAGACACGTTCACTTACATGCTAATAGGTTGTGATACTACGTATAAAATAATGAAGTGTATCCTTCAGGAAATAAATCTGATGAGTTAAATCCTGTTGATTAAAAACCTGCTATCAAAGTGCTACATTGTACTGATCTTTAGCACGCCCAACTCAAAACAGAAATGCAGAACATTAATAACTACTGTCATATTACATAACGTAATAATGAGAGCACTATTCTAGAAAATGTTGTGAATTCTTGGGGTTTCGCTGACGCTTTCAGCGTGTTGTTACAAAAAGTGCGCCCCTCTTGCCACCTCATACATTTATAAGATTTTTTTTTACAAAATAAACCACTTGAATGATTATTTTCACACAAAATTCTGTTGCGCCATTAATGTTCAATACAAACGTTTTTTTCTTTCTGCAATTATACATTTTAGGCGCAGTGAAAAAAAATGGGGACGGTGTCTCTTAAGGTGGCCTTAGCCTGTTGTACCCTATATCCTATATATATATAGATACAGTGGGTACGGAAAGTATTCATACCCCCTTAAATTTTCCACTCTTTTTATATTGCAGCCATTTGCTAAAGTCATTTAAGTTCTTTTTTTTCCTCATTAATGTACACAAATCACCCCATATTGACAGAAAAACACAAGAATTGTTGACATTTTTGCAGATTTTATTAAAAAAGAAAAACTGAAATATCACGTGGTTCTAAGTATTCAGACCCTTTGCTGTGACACTCATATATTTTAACTCAGGTGCTGTCCATTCTTCTGATCATCCTTGAGATGGTTATACACCTTCATTTGAGTCCAGCTGTGTTTGATTATACTGATTGGACTTGATTAGGAAAGCCACACACCTGTCTATATAGACCTTACAGCTCACAGTGCATGTCAGAGCAAAATGAGAATCATGAGGTCAAAGGAACTGCTGAAGAGACTCAGAGACAGAATTGTGGCAAGGCAAAGATCTGGCCAAGGTTACAAAAAAAATTTATGCTGCACTTAAGGTTCCTAAGAGCACCGTGGCCTCCATAATCCTTAAATGGAAGAAGTTTGGGACGACCAGAACCCTTCCTAGAGCTGCCGTCCGGCCAAACTGAGCTATCGGGGGAGAAAGGCCTTGGTGAGAGAGGTAAAGAAGAACCAAAGCTCCCACTATCAATGTGGCTGAGCTCCAGAGATGCAGTAGGGAGATGGGAGAAAGTTGTAGAAAGTCTACCATCACTGCAGCCCTCCACCAGTCGGGGGCTTCTGCCCGAATTATGGCAGAGTGGCCCGACGGAAGCCTCTCCTAAGTGCAAGACACATGAAAAAACACCTGAAGGACCCCAAGATGGTGAGAAATAAGATTCTGTGGTCTGATGAGACCAAGAAAGAACTTTTTGGCCTTAATTCTAAGCAATATGTGTGGAGAAAACCAGTCACTACTCATCACCTGTCCAATACAGTCCCAAACAGTGAAGCATGGTGGTGGCAGCATCATGCAGTGGGGGTGTTTTTCAGCTGCAGGGAAAAGACGACTGGTTGCAATCAAGGGAAAGAAGAATGCGGCCAAGTACAGGGATATCATGGATGAAAACCTTCTCCAGAGTGCTCAGGACCTCAGAATGGGCCGAAGGTTTACCTTCCAACAAGACATTGACCCTAAGCACACAGCTAAAATAAGTGGCAGTGGCTTCACAACAACTCTGTGAAGGTTCTTGAATGGCCAGCCAGAGCCCTGAGCGATGACTCTCACAACCCAAATTGAGAAGTATCGAGAGTGGCCAGAGCCTAAAAATGGCGTCCACCAACGTTTGCCATCCACTGACAGAACCTGCGAGAGGATTGCAAGGAGGAAAACGGGCAGAGGATCCCCACAAGTCAGGTGGAAAAACTTGTGACATCTTTCCCAAAAAGACTCATGGCTACAGCAGTTAGATCAAAAGGGTGCTTCTACTACGATACTGGAACAAAGGGTCTAGGAATACTACGGACCAGCGTGATATTTCGAGTTTTTCTTTTTAATAAATTGGCAGCAAAAATGTCAACAATTCTGTGTAGTTTGTCAATATGGGGTGCCTGTGTGTAATTACTGAGGACAAATAAATGAACTTAACTGATTTTAGCAAATGGCTGCAATATAACAAAGAGTGAAAAATTTAAGGGGGTCTGAATACTTTCCGTACCCACTGTATATATACTTTTTTTCCTTTCTTTCTTTTTTGTCACAAATTGGCAAAAAGTGTGAAAAGGGTTGTTCCTGCATCAGCAAAGTGTTGCTCAGTGGCGTTCTCAGTTAAACCAAGCTCAAGATATCCAGCTACTGTAGCCTTCGGATGGTTTAAATGTGAGTGTCACTCATCTCCTCAGGGGCCGGAGTGAGACAGAAACTGCTCCTGACTCATGGAGCAAAAAAAGAAAAGGAAAAAAAAAGACAGGATGAAATGAGCAGCTTGCGGGATCCCATGTGGAGGAAGATGGAGAAGCACTGTGGTAATTTTCAAATACACCCATCAATAACAAGCCCCTGTCCGCATGTGTGTTCATACTCTCACAGCAGGAAGGGATGAAGTGTATCGTACAAAAATAAAGGTCTTCTGCAAGTGTCAGAAAACCTGAGAAGTGCTCAGCAGTGCTGGAGGGCATTTGTTCATATTCATAGACGACGACGGTGAAAATAAGTCCCCCCCATCGGTGAAGGTACGCGCATCACGTTCAAGTGAGCATTTGAAACACAGACAGAATGCTAAACACCCGACTCGACCGTTTCAAAGGCTCGTTATCCATTTCATTCGTGGCCCCGCGGGTATGCCGTACCTGTACGAGATGGATAAGGGTAGTGAGGATGGCACAGCGGAGCATGTTGTGTTCTTCAGACTGTTTCCAAAGAAGAGGAAGGTACTGAACCAAGCAGCCCACATACAGTCGAATCTAGAAGAGAGGGGGGAGGGGGGGAAGTCTAGCACTGATCTCAATTGCAAAGGAACACACACAAAATATATGTTTGTTTGAACTTGAATGTTTCAGATTAATAAAGAGAAAAAAAAATCTGAAAACAGGTCAATAAATTCTGAATGAAATTAAACAAATTTATAAAGAAATACATTTAAAGAATGATACAAATAATAATAGTAATAAAAACTAATTGTCATCATCAAAATCACTATCATCACTATATTTTTACCCTATTTTTCTTTGAACTTATGTTATGTTATGACCCATTTATCCAGTCTGACAACAACATCAAATTATGACATTTCTAAAAATGTTTAAATAAAAACAACCTTTTATTATTATTATGATTATTATCCTGTTTTTCTTTGAATGGCCCTGAAATGTCAATGCAACTGATTTATTTATTTATGTTTTAATACCATATCAGCAAAAATGGTTATATTTGTGGCAACATTAACAGTATCATTTCAATACATCTTAAGAAGCAATCACTATACAAAAACATACAAATAACAACAATAGTGCTGATAAAACTCATATAGAATCTTTCCATTTAATCAATGATAAAAATTCGAGTGGCAAGAGCTACTTCAGTCTTAGTAAGCGCTGTGGTGCAGGTTTTTATTTTTATGCTGCTCTTGCATTATTCTGCCCTGCGATTTGGTACCTGATTTAATGAACAATATTCCATGAATTATTCCTATGGATTACATTTGGAATCCCTGTTTGAATCCACCCTCACATCTCTCTCCTGGTCTATTTTTGCAGTAGTGCATTAAAACTTTTCTTATTAGCATCCTTTACTGTTGGAAAGTTTCTCCAGTAGAGCAAAAAATTTAATTCAGAACAATGTCATCAAAATACATCTTATTTACATATAAATGTAAAACTCATCAGTGCTTCCAGTGTTGACTTCTTAATGATACTTCACATTTAAATTACTAACATACTTAACACTTTCTCATTGCAATTGAATGCCGTAGTTTAGTAAACATTTAGTAAACATTGTGTTTTTTTGCTGTCAAGCTCCTAGCATTTTGGTGCTTTATCAGCATTTTCTTCTGCTCAAAGGAAAACACAGTTTAAACACACCACAAGCAGTCTGTCACTGTGTACCAACCACTGATGACAGTATTTGCATATCTTTTAAAAAAGAAACATGCCTAAATTAACTGCAAAATATTTTGTAAATTAATCGGATTACACTGCCAATTTGAACCTTTAAATATAATTTTAAGCCCTGCCTGCACTACATGGGACAACACTAGTGTTTTCACAAAGGTTTAACATAGATGTTTTTTTTTTTTTTTTTTTTTTACTGCTGTGCCTTTAAGACAAAACAACATCCCATGTGAAGTGAGGAAAATAAATGTGCTGAATAAACAATCAAAAGTTAATTGCAACTTTATTACAATATCTGAAGTTGTAATTGGGAGATATAAAGATGCAATTGACAATTTTTTAACTCTAGGTTGAAACGGCTTCAACAGATTTGAATTGTTATTGTTTCTTGTAATTATGATTTTATATCTCACAGTGTGACTCTTTCTAATTTTAAACTTCACGTACACAATCAAGTACATACATGCTGCTCACATATTATTGTAGCCCAGTTTGTGCTGAATACAGTGCAATCAGACTTTAGCCATTAATATGTTTATAAGCAACTGAAAAAAGCACAAATGTCAGTGCATGTCAAAACTTCTCCAGGGCCCCAAAACACCCTCGGACCCCAGAGGGTTAAGCGGAAACAGGCAGAAAAGGGCTTCCCTCAATGTAAGACTGAAATGATAAGGGATCGTATTCACAAGAAACTCTTTCTCTTTTTCTTTAAAATGCTGCACATCCCTAATTCTAGGATCCTTCAGAAGAGCTGCAGGTGCTACACAAAGACAGGAACTCTGATAAACTTTCATATTTTACTCTTATATTGTTTGTTCTTCTAACAGTATCTACCCAACATTCTGTGATTTCTGATTATACAACAGACATGATCATACAATAGGCATGATTTTAGCTCATAGGCATCACTAAAGTGGATGATCATGTGTCAATGTTATTATCAAAGTCTTGTGCCTAGAACATTCCACACCTTTTAAAATGGGACAGCCAGTTGAGATGTCATACCATGAGTGACGACAAAAGCTTTAACAAAAGGTGAAAAGAGCTAAGCTCTGGCAAGAGGAACTTATGACAAAGCAGTTAAAGATCAAGGAGAGTATGACGGAAAAGCCATTATTTCACAAGTAGCGAAAAATATTTTTAAAAAATTGTTAAAAGTTACATTTCTAAGCTCTTAATGACGGAAAACGAAAATAAATTTCCTCCTAAGGTGGTAAGGCACATTTGCATGAACCAAAAAATGGATAGACGTGCTGCATGAAAACACTTTCATATTTAATACTGGTCAGTTGACTAATCTTTAAGCAGAATATATGCTCCTACGGGGCAATACAGAGGGGCACTAAATCATTCGATAGGGCATTAAATATCTCCTGTGCTGCTCAAACTTGACATGGAAGGTTACTTCCAAATATACACACGGTATGATCGCCTGTAATTTATGCATGTTTGACTAAAAGCTTAAATCACGAGCTTTGCATTCTAACATGACTAAAATAAATGTCATTCACCAAATGGCTCAGAGTCAAGGCTCAGGCAATAGCTAAAGGTTATTTTCAAAGCAAGTCGTGGCCTTGTCCTCAGTTAGAATGGTCTGGTAATGACATGACATCAATATGTGTCTTTCAGTGTGCAAAAACAACAGATAGTGTCCTGAGAAATATCTAGAAAAGCAACTGATTTAAGAGTCAAGATTGAACCCTATGCATTCAGATGACTTCATTTGACCTCTCGGAAGGGTTGAAGCTCACCTGGATGCTGACTCTCTCGATGACGCAGGAAATAATGTGGAGAACTTGCATTTTGGGGTCACATTCGTTGACCTGTTGTAACAGCTGGAACAACAGGCCGAATTTAGACTCCAAGTACTGAAAAGGAATAAAAGAGTTGCCAATGAAGACCTTTAACTCAACAGATTAAATGCAATGATGTCAAATGTTCAAAACGACTAATCTTACCGGTATAAGAACTGTTCAGTTCTGAACTCGAAGTCATCCACGGGTAAGGCTGGTAAGTGTAAGACGCAGGTGAGAAGCAATGACCTCTTAACTTAATACACATGATTATCTGACATGCAGATGAATGAGGATGAGAGTGATTAAAGTAATCATACGACGCCATCCAAACAAGTGGGAGTTGTTGAATGGCTACAGGTTAATAGGCAAACTAATTACAAGAGTGCTTAAATGCATCCAATTAAAGCTGACAAATGACCAGCCTGGTGTTAAGTCTGTAAACTACGACGGGCTTAGCATCACTCAGAGGAAAGGATATCCAGCTTTAGAGTTGTGGCTGTTTCGATGCGAACCTGAAACAAAAATGAATTATAATTAAAAATTAATTAATTGTATAATTATTATACAAAAATTAATAAGGCATGATCTGCGCTGTGAAGTATGAAATTTTAATGCTGAAGTGTGTCGCTTCCACACCACTAGTGACACCAAATGAAATGGAAATAATGATTCAGAGATTCCACACCTTCTGAACAAAAGCATTTCTGAGACATTTGCTGATTCATCATTACTGGATTTCTAAAATAATTTTATGTCAAAGAACATTAATATTTATTAGCATTTTTTTTTATGATTGTTCCTTGACGTCAGGATTGACGCCAACAATTTTAACTCGTTTATTATTATTCGATTTTTTTTTTATTAAATAGCTGATGAAATATGTGAAAGCTGACTAGAATAATTTTTCTTCATTATAAACATTTCCATGAGTTTTCCATAACTGGAAATCAGCTTAAAATTCCACTGGGGGACTGTAGGAACCAAGTGTTGCATACACTGTTTTTTTTTTTAAAGAAATTCATTCAATTCTTTCATTCAGTAATAACTTGATTGAATTAATCAAAAATTGAAAGTGAGACAATATATATTATAGTGCTGTCAAACGATTAATCGTGATAAACATCAAAATAAACGTTTTTGTTACATAATTAGTGTGTGTACTGGTATATTTATTATGTATATCTCAATACACACACATGCTGTATATATTCAGAAAAATATGTATTTTTTATATGAAATATATTGAAAAGAAAATTACGTAATTCTATTAAATATAAAAAGGAAATACATGGCACATATTACTGTATGGGTTATATTTATATATATACATAATAAATATACACAGAACACACACATATATTATGCAAACAAAAAAACTTTATTTGGATGCAGATAATAATGGACAGCACTCAATATTACAAAGATTTTCTGAACCTTCAATACAAAGGAATTTGGAAACAAATCATGTCATTATTGTGAAAATGATACTAACTGCAATACGTAATTTAATCACATATAAACTAATTTCTGAAGGTTTATGTGACACTAAAGACTGAAGTAATGGCAGCTGAAACTTCAGCTTTGTCATCACAAAAAACGTACATTTATTAAATATATTAAAATGGAGAGCAGTTATATTTAAACGTAATTACACAATTTCAAAATTTTACTGCTTTTATTGTATTTGCATTTTAATTAATTAAATAAATGCAGCTTTTTTAAAATACCAAATATTACCAACATTTTTGAACGGTAGTATACGCGATTGCCCAAGACCCCTTCTGTACCATCACTTTCGACCCATCCCCATCTGTCAATGTTCAATCAAACATGTAGTTCCACCCCAAACTCAGGTGGTCTGCCAACCCCTGGTTGACCAGAGTACAGTACACTGCGGCCCACTTCAGGAAGTCTGCGTACAGGTGGCTTACTTATAGTTCCCTCTCAGTCAGGTCACTCTCGACTTCACGTCGGTGACCGACGAATTGGGATCTTGCTTAGAGAGACCAATCTACTTAGAGTGTAACTAAACGAGTCAATGCACATTGGCATGCGATGATTTCATCCAGCTGTCGCTGATCACAGCGTGAGGTGCAGCGCATATTCAGCTTTTCGCTTCGGCGCCGAGCGGTTCTATCGTTCTGCTCCTGACCTCTGCAGTGGTGATAAACTACAGTCAAGCACGCTCTTCGGTGGGCTCTCGTGCTGGTGGTACGGCGCTTCAGCGACAGTGGTTTTCCCGTGTCGAGTGGGTTGCAAACAACAGGCTGCACTACCCCTGTATGTGTTGCAGACGGCCATCTCCCCTGTGCGCTTCAGCACACTAAAAGAAAACGCCCCCAATTCCATACTAAAAAGAAGCAGACCATCTCGGAGTTGCGGAACTGACTCCGTTACCTGCAAAGGGGCAGAGTGCCCGTTCCACTGCCTAGATCTGGGGTTCCCTCGGGCAGCAGCCGGGGGCGTCCTTTTCTGGCGATGGGCGGACGGTCTTACGGTCACGGTGAGGAATTCCCTACGGGGAATTTGGGGGGGGGGGGGCCCGAACCCGCGGCAATGCGAAACAGCGGAAGCTTTCAGTAGAGCAGGCGCGGACCTTCAGGGGGGGTACCCTCTGTCTCATGTTTCTTCTGAGGCTCCCCCCGACGATCGGATGTTGGTTGCAGCATCGGAGGGTGAGCTGGACTTTTCCGGGGATGAAGATCCGTCAGCGCTGCCGCCCTCTGGGCGGTCAGCGGTGCCGGAGACGGACCCGGAAATGATGGCTATGCTTTCCCGGGCCGCCGAGAGTGTCGGGCTCGAGTGGAAAATTCCACCGCGTCCCGAACCCTCAAGGTGGGACGATTGGTTTCTCGGGGTGGCGCGCGCTGGTTCTCAGGGCCCCACTCCAGTGCCTTTCTTCCCGGAGGTGCATGATGAGATCGCTGGGTCATGGACGGCACCTTTTACTGCCAGAAACCGGCCCAGTGGCTCATCCTCCCTCACCACCCTCGATGGGGGTCCAGCGCGGGGGTATACGGGAGTCCCCCAGGTGGAGCGGTCGGTTGCGATGCAAGTGTGTCCAAATGCCGCTACCACTTGGAGGGGCAAACCGTTGCTCCCCTCCCGGACCTGTAGGCACTCGTCTGGTCTGACCAGCAGTGCTTATACGGCTTGTGGAGAAGCTGCCTCCACCTTACACCCTACGGCGTGATTGCAAGTGCACCAGGACAAGGCACTGAGGGACTTGCACGAGGGTGGTCATGACCTGGAAGTTCAGAGAGAACTCCGCACTGTGGCGGACCTCGCGCCACGAGCGACGATGGTTACGGCGCGGTCTCTGGGTCGTGCACTATGTCCACTATGGTGGTCCAGGAGCGATATCTCTGGCTGTGTCTGGCCGACATGCGCAAGACGGACAAGACAAGATTATTGAACGCCCCCGTGTCCCAGACCGGCCTCTTCGGCGACACGGTGGAGAACTTTGCCCAGCAGTTCTCCACTGCCCAAAAGCAGACTGAGGCCATAAGGTACATCCTGCCCCAGCGTGCAGCTGCTGCCTCCACCCGGCCGCCGGCGGCAGCGCCTCAGCCGGCTCGTCGCCGAGGGCGGCCCCCTGCCGCCGCCCCCGCTCCCGCGCAGCATCCGCAGCAGCCTCCAGCAAGACCGCGCCGAGGAGCCGGCCGCAGGCAGCCGCCCCGCCCGTCCAGGCCCCCGCCAAACCTGGTGGTAAGCGAAGGTGCAAGAGGCCCTGAGACGGGCGACCCAGAGATGGAGGGAGTTGCTCTTCGGGAGATGGTGAACGCACCACTCCCTCCCCCGGAGGGGGGCCGGGTGGAGAATCTTTTGTTTTCTTTTTTTCTGCCACTGGCCTCGCGGTCAGAGGTACCCAAATTCTCTACAAAAGAGCAATTTCTCCCTTCTCTGGATCCCCTGAGGGGACGGGGGGCTGTGGACGGTCCAGAGCCGTATCACACTCACCCTCCTCTCTCGCCAGCGAGCAGCAGTGGGCGGATCGGGAGGACGAACCAAAGGACTACCCACGCACCCTCTGCTCAAACGCAGGTCAGTATTGCACACACCCAGACCCCGCCTCGGACCGGCAAAGAGACGCCCGGGCCGGGTCCCTGCGTTCCTTTACGCTGCCCCACTGCGGGTACGCCTGTAGTCCGTTGATGCCACTAGCGCGGTGTCTGGGAGCCTGGCTAGAGCTACCCAGCACGTCTCCATGGCTCCGTCGGACCGTCAGGCTCGGCTATGCGATTCAGTTTGCCCAGCGCCCTCCCAAGGTCAGGGGCGTCCACTTTACGTCAGTGAAAGCAGCAGATGCCCCTGTCTTGCGGGCAGAGATCGCAGTCCTACTGGCGAAGGATGCGATAGAGCCGGTTCCTCCAGCCGATATGAGGTCGGGGTTTTACACCCCTTACTTCATTGTACCCAAGAAAGGCAGTGAGTTAAGACCCATCTTGGATCTGCACGTCTTGAACCGGGCCCTTCACAGGCTCCCGTTCAAGATGCCACGCAGAAATGCATATTCAGGTGTATCCGTCCCCAAGACTGGTACGCAGCGATCGACCTGAAGGACGCGTAATTTCATGTCTCGATCCTTCCGCGCCACAGGCCATTCCTTCGGTTTGCGTTCGAGGGGCGGGCATACCAGTACAAGGTCCTGCCCTATAGGCTGTCCCTGTCGCCCCGTGTCTTCACGAAAGTTACGGAGGCAGCCCTTGTTCCCATGAGAGAGCAGGGCATTCGAATCCTAAACTACCTCGACGATTGGCTCATACTAAAAACGCCCAGTCTCAGGATCAGTTGTGCGAACACAGGGATTTGTTGCTCTCACACCTCAGCCTGTTGGGCCTTCAGGTTAACTGGGAAAAGAGCAAACTCTCCCCGATGTAGAGGATCTCTTTTCTCGGTATGGAGGTGGACTCGGTCGAACAAACAGCACGCCTCACGCAGGACCGTGCTCAGTCGGTGTTGAACTGCTTTAATACGTTCAAGAGCAGGATGGCGGTCCCACTGAAACTGTTTCAGAGGCCCCTGGGGCATATGGCATCCGCAGCAGCAGTCACGCCGCTCAGATTGCTCCATATGAGACCACTTCAGCACTGGCTCAATGGCCGAGTCCCGAGGTGGGCGTGGCAACGCTGCACCTTCCGGGTCCAAGTGACACAGGCCTGCCCGCAAAAAACTTCACCCGTGGTCAGATCCTTCGTTCCTTCTGGCAGGAGTGCCCCTGGAACAGGTCTTTAGACATACTGTGTTTACGTGGATGCCTCAACCACCGGCTGGGGGGGTCCAAGTACAACGGGCTTGCAGTGTCAGGGGTTGGACGGGGCCCCAACTGCACTGGCAAATCAACTGCTTTTCCCTGCGAGGTGCCTCTGGACAGTGCACCTTGCCCGGGGCCGTCTCAAAGGGCGGTTACGAGGCAAGCATGTACTGGTCCGCACGTACAATACAGCGGCCGTTGCGTACATCTACCGACAAGGTGGTCTGCGCTCCCGTTGCTTGTCGCAAATCGCCCGCCACCTCCTCCTCTGGAGTCAGAAGCATCTGAGGTCGCTTCGTGCTGTTCACATTCCTGGGTTACTCAACCGGGCAGCCGACGAGCTGTCCTGAGCTGCGCTCCCGGGAGAATGGCGACTCCATCCCAGACGGTCCAGCTGGTTTGGGGACGTTCCGGAGCCGCTCAGGTGGACCTGTTTGCCTCTCCAGAAACCTCCCACTGCCAGTTGTTCTTCGCCCTGACCGACGGAACACTCGGCACGGACGCTCTGGCACACAGCTGGCCGCGGGGCCTTCGCAAGTATGCTTTTCCCCCAGTGAGCCTTCTCGCACAGACACTGTGCAAGGTAAGGGAGGACGAGGAGCAGGTCCTGCTGGTGGAACCCTATTGGCCGACCCGGACCTGGTTCCCGGAACTAACGCTCCTCGCGACAGCCCCTCCCTGGCCGATTCCTCTGAGGAAGGATTTACTGACTCAGAGACGGGGCACCCTTTGGCACCCGCGTCCAGACCTCTGGAAAAAATTTCATGTCCGGTCCCTGGATGGGACGCAGAGGTTCTAAGTGACCTACATAAAGAGGTAGTTGACACCATCACTTCAGCGAGAGCGCCGTCTACGAGACGCGCCTACGCTTTGAAGTGGAACCTGTTCGTTGAGTGGTGTTCTTCTCGCCGAGAAGACCCCCGGAGATGCCCGATCGGAGTTGTGCTGTCCTTCTTGCCGCAAGGGCTGGAGCACGAAGGCTGTCTCCCGTTCCACCATTAAGTTTATGTCTCGGGCGATCGCTGCTAACAACGACCCCGTAGAAGGGAGGTCGTTGGGGGAGCATGACTTGATCGTCAGGTTCCTTAGGGGGGCGAGAAGGCTTAATCCTCCATGGCCCCCCTCTATACCCTCTTGGGTCCTGAGTCTGGTGCTCACGGCACTACTGCAGGCCCCGTTTGAGCCTTTACAGGCAGGGGAGCTGAAGTTCCTCTCAATGAAGAATCTGCTCCTGCTGGCATTGGCCTCCACCAAGAGGGTAGGGGACCTGCACGCATATTCGGTCAACGATTCGTGCCTAGAGTACGGGCCGGCTGACTCCCAGGTAATCCTAAGACCCCGGCCCGGCTATGTGCCCAAAGTTCCCACCACGCCATTCAGGGATCAGGTGGTGAACCTCCAAACGCTGCCATCAGAGGAGGCAGACCCAGCCCTAGTCTTGCTCTGTCCTGTCCGAGCCTTAAGGTGCTAAGTAGACCGGACGCAAAGCTTCAGGACCTCAGACCAGCTCTTTGTCTGTCACGGAGGCCGGCAGAAGGGGAATGCCGTCTCAAAGCAGAGGATGGCCCACTGGATAGTGGACGCCATCACCCTGGCTTATCAGGCACAGGGTGTGCCCTGACCGCTCAGGTTGCGAGCTCACTCAACCAGAGTGTTGCATCCTCCTGGGTGCTGGCTCGTGGCGCCTCGCTGACAGGTATTTGTAGGGCTGCGGGCTGGGCGAACCCTAACACATTCGCTAGATTCTATAACCTTCGTGTGGAGCCGGTATCCTCCTGTGTTCTCACCTCAACTGGGTAGAAGCACTGAGAGGCCCCGGCTTAGGGTCGGCTTGCAAAACCACTCCAGAAAGTCCATACAGTAGACCCTGTTGAGTTCCTCCGTTCCCTCGGCAGCCAGACGTGGCGGAGCGTCGGCGCCAGGCCTTCACTCACTGAATCCTAGAGAACCGGTAGAAGGCTGGGTTCCAAATGTAAGACCTAAGTGGATCCCATATATGTAAAATCCACGGTATAGCCTCAGAGCCCATGTTCCCCGGCAGACTTCCTGCCAGTTCCAAGAGGGCTACAATCACCTCTAATCTTCCATATGCACCTAAACGCATGTCATATGTGTAAGTGCTTCCGAAACCTACTTCGGGAAGGTTCGAGCTTCCGTAACGCCCTGTTCCAAGTAGAACGGGTACGTTTCCCAGTGTTATCCAGTCTACTCATTGGGTAGTGCCATAGCAGCATTAGCTGGTCCTCTTGTGAAGAAGCCCAGGCCTACGCCAAAAAATAGGGGCGCACTTGGCTTCCACAGGACACTGGAAGGGAAAAGTAGCTGTGGCCTTTTGGTAGGATCCAAATTTCGTCGGTCATCCGACGTGAAGTCGAGAGTGACCGACTGAAAGGGAAAGTCTCGGTTACGTATGTAACCCTCGTTCCCTGAAGGAGGGAACGGAGAGTTTCAGTTCCCGTCGCCACACTCCGTCCACCCCGCTGAGCGGATGGGTCACCGGCTCGGCTCCTCAGTGAAAACCTGGTATGCGTTGCACCTGCTGCTTTTTTATGCTCACGCTGTGATCAGCAGCTGCTGGATGCAATAATAGCATGCCAATGTGCATTGGCTCGTTTAGTTAACACTCGAAGTAGATTGGTCCCTCTAAGCGAGATCCCAATTAGTCGGTCCTCCGACGTGACGTCTCCGATCCCTCCTTAAGGGAACGAGGGTGAAATACGGAACAGAGACGTTCTCTGCACACTAAACTGGGCTAGGAGAAACTATTTTACACGCTTCACCTCCAAAGAACTCTCTTAAAGGACAGCCATTAATTTAACCTTAAATCAGTGTGGTACATGTTGACAAGAGACCTCTAAGCCTACTCAAGTTTCCTCAACATATAAATCTTGAGAGTTAGCCTGTAACCAAAACAAAATTAACATCATTAAAAGGTCGTGCCGGTATGGGATAACGGAAGAGCCTGAGGGTGTTAGCAAGGATCACATAAAGAGTACGACTCAAGCAGGTGGCTAATGACAGACCCTGCCACCCTCTCACAATGATCTATTACACAGGCTGATGGGACAGCATGCTGCGCTCCACAAACAGGTTTATAACGAGCTATAGCAGGAGATGATTAAATTTCCCCAACACATCAAACTTAACAATCAAGCAATTTTCTGAGTAATAGCCAATGGCCTAGAGCAATGCATTTATTAAGTAGTTAACTGACAAAGACCCAAGCGGACAACAAAGACATTTTGGTTTGATTCATCTTTGGATAGTTCTTTCATTTAAAGTCTGTTTACAGCTGGCAGCTGCTTTGTTGCATCACCAATGGTCGCTGTCATTCATGTTAATGGAAATGCTGGAAACTCAATATTGTTAACTCTGTTGTTGTATATACTAAAGAAATACCAGTATGCGATGCACAATACCATATTGGTACAATATTAAACATTTGACATTTATTGGTAACAGACGATACTGGATATTTAGGTAACATTATAATAAGGTGTCATGTTAACATTATTTAATACATTAGTTAACATGAACTATGACCAATATTTTTTAACAGCATGCTTTGTTAATGTTAAATACATAAAATATAAATGTTTATTCTTTGTTCATGTTCATTCATAGTTAATTAACGATCGTTAACAGATATTTCACCGATATTTAATTAATGGTAAATTCCTTTTATGTTTATATTTCATAGCAAATTTATATTATTTTGTGGTCGTACATAATCATTAATACACTAATACAGTATATATAATAAATGCTGTGCAAGTGACCCATATTCTACAATCCTGGCTGATACAGATAAACCGATAATAGTTTTCTTGTTATTAACAATGACCAGTAAATGTTTATTATTAAAATTCTGTATTGATTTGATATAATATTGACAAATATTTAGAATATTTATATTACTGTTAAAAAACCTGAAAAAAAAAAATCAGTTTCCCAAAAATTTACTTACACATAATGTTTGTTCAGCTGAGTTTCAAATGATCATTTGACACTGCAACTGTATAATAGTGTTCAGTGTCACATGATCCTTCAAAATAATACAGTATCCATAATTCTAAATATTTGTCTATATAATATATATATATGATTATTAATATATATATATATATATATTATATATATTAAATATATCTAATAAAAATCAATATAGAATTTTAAGAATATCCTTTACTGGTCATTGTAATAACAAGAAATTTTCTCATTTATATGTATCACTCGGATTGGTAAGATTGGGGAATATTGGAATCTTTTAATTTAGCACAATGGCCATCTTCAAGTATTGGCTAAAAACACATCTCTTCCATATTTTTATTTGACCCTCTAACTCTAGCACACTCTACTCTAATTTTATTTATCTATTTGTTGACTTGACCCTCTAACACTTGCACTCTCTATTCATTTTCTAACTGCTTGTTTTCTTTAAAAACACTAGCTTTCTCTATTCTTTTTCCATTCTATCTACTTGTTTTCTTTTATTATAGCTACTTTACAGGAACTAACCTTACACCAAAATACCATAACCCTATACTCAGTACAGACATGCTGTGAGCTAATTACTCAGTACAATAATTTTAATAAGTACCCTGTAACGGAAAAATCAGTAATCAGAATGAGCTTTATTGCCAGGTTTGTTTACACATATGAGGAATTTGTTTTAGTTACAGAAGCTCCACAGTGCAACAGAATGACAGTGACAAGACACAGATAATAAAAAGAATAATATACAAACATACAAAATAGACAGAGTACAAAATAGCAAAAACACAATATGAATATAGACAATTTGTATGTCCAGGTATGATATGTGCAAATCTTAAATGTAAATTGAGTATGCACGTTAAATAAATATGTATAATAGTGGTTTTGTGTTCCACGTTTATTGTTAAAGGTCATAATGATGCATTTCAAATTTTCCTTTCTCTTTGCGTTTACAAGCTCTTGGGCAATAAGGAAGATCTGTAAACGTTGCAAGACTAAAGTCCCTGCAAATCCACAGAGACATTCTTTGTAAAAGTTAGGAGTCACCACACCTAACCCTAAAATGGCTCGTTCTAAACACGCCCCCATGTCTACGTCCGATGTGGGAAATTTGCATACGCCGTCCAAATGTTCACTAGTGCCTCAAAGAATAAGGCGTACCTTTTATTAAAATTCTGTAGATGTTTGTTGCCGCCGTCCATGTCGTGAGGCCGCTGTTGTGTTTTGTCTTCCAAAAAGGACATGACTAGAAAATCAGTGGTTAAGTTGTATTTACAAGGCTGTTCCAGAACAGTGCAATGCAAATATTTTAGTGTGTGCAGAGCATTTTATGGAGGACTGTTTATTGATCTTGGTAGAGTAGACTACAATGCCGGCTGTTCTGATCACAGATTGTAAGTAACGTTTTTTATTTTAAAGAATTTGCCACTGATGATTCCAACGCGAGTTTTGAGCAGTGTAGAGTAGCGCTTGTTGTTTGTCATTTCTCCGATTACAAATGCAGATATGGTTTTATGTTTATGCGGCGTGATTCAACGCGTAAAAAGACAGTATAAGTATTTATAATCCGTAATTTTGTCCCCACTGGATGCAGCAAATGCCTAGTTTGTAATGGGTTTTTAATGTTTTTGTCTCGTCTCTCCGGCCGGACAGGGCCATCACAGTATGGTAAGGGGGCGTAACATTTTCGTCACACGCTTGAGGTATTTGGCCAGTCACAACGCACTGGATAGCTTGCCAATCAGAGCACACCTCGCTTTTTAGAACGATGAGCTTTGTAAAAATCGAGGCGTTTCAGAAAGGCGGGGCATAGAGGAGAAACAATAATGTACAGTATGTGGAAAATAATGTGTTTTTTAACCTTAAACCGCATAAACACATTTCATTCTACTAAATACACAAAATAATGTTCTTTTAGAAAACCTCAAATTTTTTTGAAACCCCCCCCCCTTTAAGTGTTCATAAGATGGATTGCCTGAGGGAAGAAACTGTTCCTGTGTCTGGTCGTTCTGGTGCTCAGAGCTCTGTAGTGTCGACCAGATAGCAACAGTTCAAAGAGGGAGTGTGCTGGATGTGAGGGGTCCAGAGTGATTTTGCTAACCTTTTGCTCACTCTGGATTAGTACAGTTCTTGGAGAGTAGGGAGGTTTGTACCAATGATTCGCTCAGCAGTCCGCACTACCCTCTGTAGTCTTCTGAGGTCAAACTTGGTAGCTGAGCTGAACCAGACAGTAATAGAAGTACAGAGGACAGATTCAATAATGGCGGAACAGAACTGTTTCAGCAGCTTCTGTGGCAGGTTGAACTTCCTCATCTGACGAAGGAAGTACAACCTCTGCTTGGCCTTTTTAACAATGGAGTCAATGTGACAACGTGATTGTCATTGAAACAAGGACACCTTATTAAAATAAAGTGTAACCAAATAATTCTTGTTAGAGGAAAGTGTGCAATTTTGTATACAGAAACTGACAGTGTGAACATCCCGTAAGTCTCTAGGGGGCTACAGCTGTACTCGTAGAAGACTGTAAGAGCAGCGCAGCACAGATGGTACAGTTTGCACTTCATTTATGCTCCTATTTAGGCACCAAATTAGACACACAAAACCTGCTATTTTCTAAGCACTTTCATTGCTAAATGACAGGTTGTAAAGCATGTAACTACCAGAAACAATACGTCAGCTAGAAAAAAAAACATGTCGACCGTTACCGAATTCAATCCATCTTCATTGAAATGGGTTTAGGAGGGCTTACATATTCTACAGAGGAATAAAAGCAGAGATAAGCAGGGCCGCCTTCTCTCTCAGAGGCATCTGCAGCATAAAACATCAAACACCGGCTGAAAATAAAGCACTCCGCTCCCTGCCAGAGTACAGAGCACCCACCCAGTAGATATGAGAGAATTATGAGTGAGGAGATGGGATTCTGTGACAGTAACTCTTTAACGAGGTAGACGCCTGCCTGCGGATGCCGGATGGGTCCATGTGCTACCTGGCCAACCAGAGCGGTCGATCAACATGAGTCTGCTCACCCAAAGGTTCTGCCTGCATCACTGTTATCAGTCTGCTCAGCTTGCCTCTGTTATGGATATGAGCGTCTAATCCTGCTTTCTTCTGCTCGTCTGAATAGAGAAGCTGGTGAATAATAGCTATTAGTCTCCACAAGCAATCGCAGAAGACACCGCTTCCGCAGTAATTCCCCCACAAGACTTCCCACGCAAACACAGATCCATGAATTGTGCATTTTTAACAGTTTTTTGTTTTAGCTACAGTTTTTGTGCTTTGAAGAAAATGTCCTATCAATGTAGTCAATATTCGACATGTATATTTTCACACGTTTTAAAATCGAATTTTTACCAAATGCATATGAAATAAAAAATATAGTCTTTAAAAAAGCACTTAATGAATCCATAATGCTTTACAGATACACAATAACATTTTCTACCAACAAGTCATAATTACCAATTTTTTCATATTTCATTAAGCTCTTCACTGATATTGTCTTTCTATTGGTAAACAAGTATACTTTTGAAAGTATACACGCACAATTTTTGAAAAATCGTTGTCACAAAATACATACTTACAAAATTAATTACATTTTAACAACTATAATAATTTATTGTAAGCACTGTAAGCAATGTGATATAAATAGAACATGTGAAATATGTGATAATAAAATAGAATAGAACAGTAGTGGCTCCGGACCGTTAATTTAGGTGAATCGTAACGTATTGTCTTGGTCTGGATCGAGCTAAGGTAATGCGAAAATAAGCAGAGCAGTCTCAAAATTGCCCAAACAGCTCTCAATTAGTGTACTGCAATTCCACTTTTCACCAGACTTACATTGTATAATTTAGGGGGCGCTGTTGAGTTCGGGAGGACACCGGCACGACTGCCCCACTTAGTATAATTTTACGTGCCTGCTGAAGCTTGCAATCAAATTTAATTTGTCCCATGCATTTTATGACTTAAAATTGTCAAGAAAATCTGAAAAATATTTGTTGCAGAATGCTTTTAAGATTTAAGCTTATTATTTATTCAGTTTATATAGAGGTCTATGTTTTGGGTGAATATTTTGGTGAATCTAACCTTCCCTTACTGTGAGCCGTGCCTTTATAATATAATAATATAATATAATATATATAATAATTTCCCTGGGTATTTAGCTATTTCCTCTTAAGCCTCTCAATCTCATTCTCTCTTCATTTTTTCCCTTCTAAACACATTTTTAATAACTCAAAGTGTTATTTTGGCTCTCCTCATATTAAATTTTTTTTAATTCAAATAATTGAATCTATTTTGTCATGACAATTCTTTTCAGCTTATATTCATTATTTACTTAAAATTAAAAACTTAATTTTGAGTCATCAAGCTTGTTGATGAGATAAACATTTCAATATCCCTAATAACTGATGATACAAAACAAAAACATTGGCATGGATAATTAGACATCAAAACAATAAAGAGAAGGTGGTTTTTCCCCAGTGCAATCGAGGGCTGCTGCGTGAGTGTACAGTATCTGCAAATACAAGTTGTATATATGTATGAGGCTGCGTGCATATGAAAGCGATTAGTCTATTCTTTTCAAGCTGACAAACCATGAAATAGAAGTAGCCCAATCTCATTTCCTTTGCATAATAGAGTTCGGCCAACGTTGAAACATGTAAGATAAATGATCTACTGCTGTGTTAAAAGCTCCTGGAGGCACGAGAGCTCCTCTGTCTCCAACTCTGGTGAGGTCCCTCATTTCTGAACTGGCCAAATGCTGCACATTTTTCGCACACACCTAACCATTCAGTGCTATTGACTAGCTGTCTTGTTGGGCCTAGGATAGAAGTCAATAATTAGAAGACAACAGCTGACATCCACCCAGAGCAAAGTCAATGAATAAATTAATATAATGAAGTATATAATAATTATAAACATATCATGAAAAGGTGAGTCAAGCTCTTTTTCTCTTATATGCTTCAAGTCTGCGACAAAAAGCTTCAGGTTTAAGGCTTGATGTAGTTTTTAATTTACACACATATAAAAAAATAAAAATAAATTATCTACTCAAATCAAATAATAAATATTTTTTTCTCTTAATTTAATGAGTTTATTCTCAACATTTTATCTAGACTTTTTTTTCTCGAAATTTAACGAGTTTAATCTCGCGTTATAATGAATTTAATCTTGAGATGGTTTTATTTTTTTATTATTGACTGGCCTTAATCCTCTTCCATATATCTGTATCTGTATTATAACAAAACAAAATATTTGAACAACATATAGATTACATACTGGACCATTTTGGATCTGTGATTAACCGGAATACCTTGGATTTACTTTGTATAGGACACAAATAAAATGTTCCTGCAAAACACATTCTGACAAACACATATAACTTTAATTGGTTGTTAAAAAATTGAATCCACAAAGTTGGAATTTGCAACCTCTCACACTGAAATCAAAACCACACAGACCACAACTTGTCATTCACACACCCCTGTCCCAATTTTAAACAGTCTGAATAAGCTCTTTTGCACTATAAATAATTTTTTGCACTACAATCACTATTTCTGCACTGTTGTTTACTTTACTGGTTTGCACTCTATCTGCCATATGCCTTGTGCTTTATATATATTTTTACATTTGACCTTATTTGTATATTTGTATAGTTGTATTTTGTATTTAATCTGTATTTATGTTATCTTTATGCACCCAAGGGTCTGAGAGTAACACAACTTCAACTCTCTGTGTGTATGTGCTGTACATGTAGAAGAATTGACAATAAAGCAGACTTGAAACTTGAACTGAATGTGAGTGATAAATCATACTTTTTTAAAAACAGTAAAAGGGGTTTTAGTACACTTGTAAAAATGCAATGTATGTAAAAAAAAAAATGTTATTTAGTTTTTAGAAGGTTCAATACACTGTTCCATTTTAAAAAACAAAAACAAACAATCAAATCGGACTATTATATCGTACGTCAGGCTTGACCGGGTTAAAGATTAACTAGATTTTTATGAAGCAAAAAATGCTGATGTTACACTCACTCTTCACACTGCAGATCTTGGGCCAGTTTAATCCGATCCCTGAAACAGCCCAGAGAATACATGCTGTCCAGCACATCTGGGTCCAGCTCTGTCAGAGACATGATCCGTCCCATGCACATGCGCCTCGGGGGCGGCTGCTCCGGACACGACTCGTTGCGTCCAGCTCTTCATCACACACAAACAAATGCACATACCAATGTAAGCTGCTTGCACAAATCATCTGTAATTTGGGCTGCTATTAAAGATGCAAGATGAAATCATTTCATATCGTTTCAATACAAACAGAGATTTCTTCATGAAATTCTTCCTTAAATACACATAATACACTTTCACTGAATCTCTGTAGATTGATTACAGTGATCAATACTTACTGATACCAGGCATGTTTCTGGATGGCCTCTAGCTGCAAAAGGACAAGAGATGGTGTATTTAATAGAGTCTGTTCACAGGCAGATGGCGAATCAACTGCTGCACAAAATGATTCACTGTTATAAAGGTTTTCAAAACACGTACACTGCTGATCAAAATGGAACTCAGCCCAAACATGCATACAGACACCTTTTATTAAATGTAATCTACAAATCATTAAATTCACTTTAACGACATGATGTAACAAAGCTTAGTTTGGTGGTATTACATGACTTGGCCAGTTTAATACCCGCTTCAAACCATTGAATCGAAATAAATGATTGCTGTTCTTTTGAACTTTCTATTAAAAAAAAAAATCCTGAAAAAAATTTACCAGTTTCCACAAAAAATATTAAACAGCACAACTCTTTTCAACATTGATAATAATCGGAAATGTTACTTGAGCATCAAATCAGAATGATTTCTAAAGTATCATGTGACACTGAAGACTGAAATATTAGCTCTTTGCATCACAAGAATAAATTTGATTTTAAAACATATTTAAATGCTGTGGAAGTTTCCACCGCTGGATAAAAAATTAAAAAGTTCACAATTCAGACTCAAAATATCTCAAAATTGCAAGATATAAACTCATAATTCTAAGAAAAATAGCCTGAATTGTGAGATATAAACTCGCCGTTCTGAAAGACAATTTGAATTGTGGAATAAAAACTCACAATTGCTAGAAAACAGTCAGATTTGTGAAATAAAATGTCACAGTTACCTTTATGTTTTATTTTGTGTCAAACACAAAAAAAATAATAATAATTATGAGATTTAAATGCAGAATTCATTTGTAAACTCAATATGTACATTTACATTTAGTCATTTATCAGACGCTTTTATCCAAAGCAACT
>JADLZN010004530.1:0-45726 GCA_018155175.1 Sinocyclocheilus anophthalmus
CCAAACAGCTCCTTGTAAATTATTGATTTAGCTGTTACATGCATAGTTTTGTCTGTCGTCTTCTTAATTCCACTTCTGTGATTTTAGTAATGATAACCATAGCCTACAGTTAGGCAATGGGCGATAATAATATCCATATTTTTCTTGTGAAGGCATCTTTGCTATAACTGATCTCTTAGTTATTCAAATAGAACATATTGGATATACTGAACACGAGGAGAGGTTCAGTTGTTTTAAGTAATGGGATTTGTTCAGCCAAATATCTGTTGCAATACGCCTGCGCTCTAACGTTTCTTATGAACTATTTATCATGTGAGGTAATGTTTACTTCATTACATATTTATTGGGATTCCCTCCACGTTTTTGCTTGAGAAAATCATATTGAGACAACAAGGAAAACGTGGCCCTCTGCAAATGGGGAAACTGCTTGAAACAGGCCACTTTTATTTTATGTTTTCTTTCGTTCTTCTAACGTTTCGAAAAGGCACAATCGAGAGATATATGAGCACATTTTCTTTGAAATTATTTTCATGTGTGTTATCTGCTTATTTATTTGTATAAATATACGCGTATAATTATGGAGTCGTTGCTTGTTAAATTCACCATGTTGAGTAAAGTTTTCTTAATGAAAAAGATGAGTTTCATGGACGCATTCACGTAAAATGTAAATATCTCATTTGGACATATCCGTACAGGTATTTGCTGTATTGCTGTTTTAACTGCGGTAACTGTAATGTCTGTTGCTTTAGGTTTAATTGTCGGATCAATTCATTAATTTATAACATCGATGTATATTTAAGTTACTATTTGATAATTGAATTGAACTATGTGTTTCATTAAAGAACAACATTTTAACATTTTATTGAACGTTCTCAATGGGTTCATTTATATCCAAAGGCCTAAACAGAGTTTTCAAACATCTGACGTTTTCAAGGACACATTTCATGGACTATGTTAAACATAATTGAACCGTTTGCCTCCATATTGTATTGCTCATTGTGTGGATTACACGTGTCTTTACCACCAATGTGCAATTTTCTTATTTCTCTTGCAAGATACAAATGGGTACTCAGATTAGTTTAGTATCTTGCTGTTTGCCTAAAAAAAGACGTCTTGACATCTTCGTGAGCTGTAGAGCTACGCTTGGTATTTCCACGAACGACTTGCTGCTGCTAGCATTCGCAACCCTTAGAAGCCTACCTGAGAGCAAATGCTAATATTCTATTAGAGTCTAATCATGAAGTCTATAGAGATCTAGGGAGGTCCCTCGAGCACAGCGCTGCCAGATGTCAGGCCGCCAGAAAAACACCTCGCCTGCCAACGTGCCGGGCTTCATTTAAATCCACAGTCGATGGTTCTCGTTCTTCTGCCGACATAGGCAGCCCTTTGAAGACTGACTCAGTTCACTGTTAGGCCGTATGAAAAATAAAAAAAATAATAAAAAAGAGACGGGAGTGTCATCTCAGTAGCGGCGCATGTCATGGCATTCTAGGCGTACCAATTGCTTTCAGCACCACGGACAGCCGCCTGAATAGAATATGTTTTGCCATTGATGTTTCATGCCTATTTTCAAGGGATTTAGCAGATGATGAATGCAATTTGCATTTCGTTTTGCTCTTTTGAAAAACACGAATGTAATATAAATATTTTCGCAAAATTGTGTTTATTATTATTATTATTTTATCAATTTTTGAACGCCTTTGAAAAATGACAACATAATTCTTTTAGCTGGGAAAAACACTCGGAAAGTATTTAGTTAGGCTTAAATTTTTTTCTGGGATTTATTTATATTTTTTATAGATTTTTAAAAAATGTTTTAATGTAATTAATTCACTGACTGAATAGACCCTAAAGTTCTCCTCAATTCTAACCAGTTTCAAAGGAGGAAATCAGTTCTCCTAAACGAGATTATCACTTAACACGATAATATGAACGAATTATTAAATTACACATGGAATTATGAAAATCAGATAATTACTAAGTAAGTAATCATTAACTGGAGCTGTTAATTACAGCCGGGCATGGAGGGCTGGACGTGGAGATGCTGGTCGGGAATGGAAATTAATTTCGTGGACGAAATGGCCTATCCCGAGCGAGCTACCCCCTAATTAACTTTCAGATAGGTGCGAAAATTATCGATCGATTTTTTTTTTAACGCATGCATTCAGGGGGAACCAGAGAGGTAGACTAAACTATAGGAACATTTTGTACACACACTGGTGCGCTTACTTTTCAATATTTCCAAGAAAAGCGAATGTGTCATTTTATTAAACTGATCCAAGAGAGGGCACTGACCTGTTAGCGGCATAGCATACATGTGATTCTCATGCTTTAAAAACCAAGGTGGTCACGCTCAGAAACGAAAGGGCAGCGCTGTTTTCCTTTGTTATAATTAGGTCGTCTGTTTTCTTTCTCTTTCCCCCTGAACATTTCCCCCCTTTCATAGGGATAGTGATGAAATTTTAATGAAGCCAGGGACTGTCTTGCTCCGCCTGGGGACCTACGAATAGAATATTTTAACTGTACATTTACCCCAAGTGTCTGCCATCAAAGCACGTTAAGACAAACCACAGGCCTCTGACGTGTTGGAACCCCTTATTTAGTACTTGAACATGTATTGTATTGTCACTGATGTCCACTGTATTTAGATTTGTTCCCCTCCACAGGCATTATTGGTATAATTTAAAAAAAAGTTTGAAACTGAATAGTTTCACAGAGGTGTAATAATCGTAAAACATCTTAAACAAAACAAATCACTAATACATGTACGAATACACAAGTTCACCATGTCTTGAACTCCTCTCTCTCTCTCTCCCCTCTCTCTCTCTCTGTCTGGCTCTCCTCTCTCACACACACACACACACACACACACACACAGGGTTTGTTGTTTATGGTTGATGGGACTCTCCATAGGCGTCATTGTTTTTAACTGTACACACTGTATTTTCTATTGCCCTACACCAACTCTACCCCTAAAACCTACCCCTCACAGGAAACTTTTTGCATTTTTAGATTTTCAAAAAAACACAATTTAGTATGTTTTTTTAAGCCTTTTGAATTATGGGGACACTGACAATTTCCTCATAAATCACCTTCTCGTTGTAATTCCTATGTCATACCCATGTTATTATACAATGTGTGTCCTCATAAACACACACTCACACGCACACACTCACCCACACACACACACACACACCACACATACGTGTAAATAACATTGGCCAAAGGCGATAAAGAGTTTTAAGCATATATGATTAAATGGATAAACCAATAATTGTGATGATAATGAGCGAAATACAAAATCTAGAATAATAAAACCATAATGCAGACCTTTATGCTTTGAAAATAATGATAAATAATATTAGCGTAACAATAAAAAATAGCAATAATACTACAGTGAGAAAACTACTGCCAATTCTACTGCAACACAAAAGTCATTAACAGATTTAGCTTTAGTACAGGTTTGTCACGTCTCACAATATTTAGCCTAGCCTGCCTGTTATCATAATTTGAATTAACTAATTAAATTATTTACAATTATTCGACACAACATTAGCCTGAGGGTTTATTTTCACTGATAAAACCATATGAATCTGATTCGATGCATCAAAAAACTAAATAGCCAGATTTTGGGATATAGGTTTATTTTAACAAAACATAAAAAAATATTAATACTAATTTACTTTCCATATTTTTCTGAAACGATTCCGTTTGCGGTGCGTCAGGTGAACAAATGCAATTTTCTAAAGCGCCTAATGAACAAATGCACACACTGATTGAACACCATTCTTATTTAAAGCAAAATCAGTTTACTATCCTTACGCTGCAAGTACACCCCACAGAATGTGGCATACTGTTGAAAAGTGTGTCTTCAAAAGAGGCCTATGGTGATTAAATATTGAAGAGTCTAGGATGAGCATGTTTTTCGCCCAGTTCTGGTTTTCTTCCTGCTCGCCAAGAAATTCATTTAGGCTTTAACGCACAACACGTTGCGTTCTCTTATTCGCAGACGCTGTTGCGCCGTTCCAAATGAGCAAGTCGCAGTTAGATCGCGCATTTGGCAATAATGAGAAGGTGGTAGAGCTGTCTGCTGGATGTGTGTGTTCATTGAGGTTTGACAGCCGTGCTCCGCTGCAGACCTATTCATCAACCACGCAAGACTGCCCCTCTCTCTCTCTTTCTCTCTCTATCCCCTCTGTCCTCAGTTTATACAGAACAGAATCATTTACATAAAGTCCTTAAGGCAAATAACTGTTGGGGGCTCTAATTTATATCTGATCGAAAATTAGCCGTCATTATGCGCCCCATTAGCCGCGTCTTTAATGTGCTTCTAAGCATCATTTGTCAAGCAGCTTGTTAATATCCTTCAAGTCTTTAAAGTTGAGAGCTCATTAAAAGACTCTGCACCCTGGTATTGATGCTATTTTATAAAATTCTGCAAAGCGTAAAGGACCGTTTAAAAGTTTTCTCTTTCTCCTACTGAATGATGTATGGCTTCCTGAGCACTAGGCAGGATACACCATTGTTTCCAGTCTGAAAGTCAACAAGACAGGTATTTAGCGGGAAATCACATCTAATTTTTCGCAGTGTTAAGTAAAATGATGAGGATATCACACAATCATGTAAGCTAATTGGGTTCTGGCAGGTGAATTAAGTTCTAACACGCAGTATAACCGACTTGAAGGTTTGCAAAAATTACTTTGAATCTAAATCATAAATTGCATCCGTAAGTAATTAAGAAAATAACCCTTTAAATACACATAGCATACATTCTAAAAGTCGTACCAATTCAATAGAAAACATTTCGCATTGTACATTGTATACATGTCTTTTATTTCTCACCTTATCACATATTAAAATACCACACGTATGTAACTAAAACTGTTAACAGGCATAAAAAGAAAAAAGAAAAAAATCTTCTGATAGGGCGCCACATAGTGAGCCTTGTCTGATTTCTCCTAGAAATAGTTGACCCCCTAAAAAGTCACTGTATATTTCGCACATTGTCAATAGGTAATGTGTTCCTTATCATGATCTGTCGGCCATAATTAGGCACGTGCCGGGTGCTGTCTGCCCGTGGGTGGGATTTAACGGGTCCTTATTATTAGTTAAAAACTCAAAGCGTCCCGTCGTTGCTTCCGTGGACTCCTCCAGGCTAAAGCAATAAAGCGCGTAATTAGAATGCTAAAGACAGATGTAAATAAAAGCAATGAGACAGCGGTGAGAGATGAGGCGCTGGGGTCAGGTTCTCATCAAAAACCCAGTTGGTGTGATGACACGACGCCCGGCCATGCGCCAGAGGCCCGGGGCTACAGCGACAGACCACAGGCAGAACGTACTAAATGACTTCGATGGAGTGCGCATAAAACCTAAAAACGTCTTTAAAAAGTTTCTGACTATATTGCATTATGCATGCATGTAATGCACCCAACGAAACGTTATATAAGTATTTGTGAAATATCACGTATAGCCTTTTCTTAATATGTTTATCCTATTATTTTGTCTCTTTATTCCATTGTTTAATGTTGTCTTATTTTGTAAAACTACTTTCAAAATATAAACACATGTTGTTGTTGTTTTTTTTAGGGATTTGCAAACAGGTACTTTTAAATAAAAAATTTGCTTATTAAATGTGTCCATTGAAAATAAAAAAAACTATTAAATACGTTTGTAACCCGTTTCCTCTTTTTTTAATGTTGTACTTCTATATAGTTTGCACTTGCTGTATATTATATATTATATATATAGTATAGTATAGATAATATGTATAATATATTTGTGTGTGTGTGTGTGGGTGTAGCATTTATAAAAAAAGATTATCAGTTTTGTTCACTTTCTTTTTTCGGTTATATAGTGAGCTTTAATTCCTTCACATTATCATAGAGTCTCATTGTAATGTCACACCCTCAATTGATGTAATTGTTTCACACACTGGGGGTGTGTTTCATTCAAGCTAAGAGAGCAGAGATCTGGGCCAATGAAACAGACATAGAGAAAGAAAGAAGAAAGAGAGAGAGCTGCCCTGTTTAAAGAGCTTTCACTTGTCTGTCTGTTCCCTCTCTTCACTAATGAGATGTTCAGTAGAGGTTTACCTGGCTACCCATTAGCTAGGCTTTATTGTACCCCAGCCGCCTCTACTCTTGTTTTCTTTCACTGCTCACATCACTAATCACAGATGCTGGAAATGCTGACTACAGAATACGGAAGGAAAACACGCCACCATTCACTAACTGTAGCCTAAGGTACAACACTGCAGTACTTTGTAAAAACTGGAAGTGTCTCACTTCAGAGAGGTGAATATTAATATTAATTATTATTATTATTGTTGTTGTTAATATTATTATTATTATTATCAGCTTAAAGCAATAGTAGCTCTTATGAAAATGGTTTTAACCAGTACCATATTGGAATGGTTCTTCGGCTTGTAACAATAGCAGAACCTTTTTTTAAGTCTCCATAAAGAACCATGCTTTGAAAGAACTATATAGAACCTCAATGGTGTTATAAAGAACCTTTTTAATAAATGTATTTTCCAAATGTTATTTGTTTATTTTTTACTGTTTATTAATATAATGTGTTTTAGCTCTCTATCTGTCTGGACTTATATTATGAAGTCTCTATTAGTGTTTTTCAACAACAAAAACAAACAAACAATAAAAAAAAACTGACAGCAATTTGTGAATTAGGTACTTTTGTATTTATTGAGATGGGAAACTGCATCAAAAATGACGGTGCTAAAAGCAGACATTGTGAATTGACAGTATGTGAGCCCGTTGCAATATAAAAAGGCATGGAATAGCTTTTAATGTTTTTGTGACTGGGCATATTTATGCATAAACCCAAATAATTATAAAAGAAAAAAACTAAACTTTACAATATGGATCAAACATTCAGTGTGTTTGTCACTTACTTGCTTATTGGAGAAGTATCCTCAATCGAACAGAGATGATCACACTTGCATGTTCCGTGAAAAAAAGAAAGAAAGAAAAAGACATGATTACAAGTTACAATTTGACAGTTAAAATTTCTAGACATTTTAAGAAGGATATCAGGTACCTGAGAGTGTGTTGACAGTCGGTTGGATCGTTGAGCTCCAGATGATCAATAATGAGGTGGCTTTGAAAATATATATATATTTTTACTGTTACAGAAAAACAGAAAACAAACCTAAATTTTAAAACAAAGAACCATTTCAGCATAGACGGGTTCTTCAGGACGACATGGATCTTACTAGAACTGTTACTATGTGTGAAGAACCTTTAAATAATCTTTTAGCTAACTGCTTCTATAGAGCTCAATGCTCTTTGACAGGTGTTGGGGGAAAAAGGCTTGGAATGTAATTAAAAATAACCTATTCTCAATACTTGAGGCAGCTGATTATTGTGCTGAAATGCAGTTTGTTTACTTATACCACAATGCAGGCTAACACTAAACACAACAAGGATCTGCCTACATTTTGCACATGATGGATTTATTTATATGTTTGTTTGTATGTATGTGTGTGTTTATTTGATTATTTATTTGTTTGTTTGTTTGTTTGTTTGTCATAGATATCTATATTTCTAACTTATGGTTAAATCAGGATATGTAATGGTGAGAGAGTTTACAATTGTTAACACTTAATAAATTTAACCAAGGATAAATAGCTTAAATTACCTGTAAAGCGTTGTTTTAAATTTATTAGATATGCTTAAGTTAACTTACTACAATTGAATGTAAACTAAGCAGTTAATTTTTTTCACTTCCACAAATACATTGCTTCATTGCAATATGTCATCTAATGCATATAAATATTAGTCTTTTAACACATGACAGGGGAAAAAAAACGGAGTGTTTTATACTGAATTACATCCTTGTAGCAGTAACGGTCTCCAAAGTATCTTTATAAAAGGCTGATTACTGTTCGAAATACATCAACTGATGGCTGCGGGCTACCAATGCTTGTGCTGCTGAGTTGTAGTCAGGGAGAGTTTTGTGGTATCATGACATGTTTTGGAGCAATTGACAATCATAAACATTTGGAATATTCTGTCATGTAAGGTTTTGGCCTTTGAGAATCAAAGTGTCACTTTAAAGTCATTATTTAGTCATTTTATCTGCTGCAATACCACACTAACAATCTTCAAAATGAAAAAAAAAATCATTTTGCCAAAGGTCCATTACAGTTTGGAGCACTTGGCCCACTTCATAATGGGGGCCACAAATAATTTCTGCACTCGGGTGCAACATTGCTTTCTTTGCTGCTAGTTTGAGTCACATGAAGGGACACAAACAGCTGTAAACAACAGAGCAATCAGTGTCCCATCTGCTACTATGGCCCACTTACATGAACGTATGTCGCCACTTCTTTTACCCTGTGCCAAGCAAGTGCCTGAGGACACGAGTCCCCAAGAAAAGGACCCATTTTCTGAGGAAGAAAAATGTAGAAAGAAAAAAGTTGTTTCTATCTCAGAGACATGCTAGTTTACAATTCTATCTCATTGCCTCACATACAATTAATGAATTACACTGAGAAGTACGTTGAAATGAGAACATCTTCTGTATTTTTATGTCATGATGAAGACATATGCACTTTGTTGTCTTTGGCACTGTGAAATATATTTCTGGGGAAAAAAAGGATACTGTTTAGAGAGGAAGTGCTGGTAACTTAGCAGTCAACAAGTCTGAGCTATCAACACAAATACTGGGGGACTGAACATCGTTACAATTGCAAACATACCATCATGCCTTTGAAAAAGACAACAAGGTGCTCCAGAGAGTCATTTCGAATATAAAGTCTCTGCCAAAGGATACATAACAAATACTTGAGCAAACCATCATCCAAAAATGCAATAAATTACTTTTTTATGAACACAATTAAGCACCACTTTGTTATTGCTTCTCACAATAAACAGTACTTAATTTCAGGGCAGAAAAAACAGCAATCATTAATTATGAATTGGCAGGATGATACAATGAGCAACCCAAAGAAAGGTAAGCTCTGCTCTCTCTATTACTTAAACAGAAGCATCCGCTGGGAGAGGAGCAGTATAGCCCATGGGGCAAAGACATACTGCTGCATCAGTTCATCTATTCCATTAGCCACTTTAGTATTTGCATTAAATTACTGACGTTAGGTATGTTTGTTGCTCTTAATCAAGTGTTAATTCTAGATGTATTAAAGAATTTCTTGTAACACTTTATAATAAGGTCCCATTAGTTCACGTAGTTAATGTGTAACATTAACAAACTGAGCATACCTTTGTTAACACGCCTATATGTAATCTTTGTTAAATGTTAGATATATCATTTCTTGTGTGTCTTATAGATAGCTCAGGTCAATTACATAATCTTAAGAGAGATTTTTAAATGTAAATATGTATTATTAAATGTTGAAATTAACATTAACTAACCTTTATAAATACTGAAGAAGTATTTATCATTGTTAGTTAACTAATGTTAAAAAATGCAACCTTATTGTAAAGTGAAACTGAATTATCCTGCCCTGTTAATCTTTATTGATTGTATAAGTAACTTGATTGTGAGATATTCGTTCTAACAAACAGAGATATCTGACTGAAAAGTAACAGTCACTGATGACATATTGTGAGTCACTCATTCTGAATCTATATTGTGAGGTACAACAAAGTGTAATGGATTATTGAAAAGGAAAAATGTAGGGTGGGACTTGATTTGAGATGCCTCATTTATTGACTGGATCTTGATTGTGGGCATTGCACTCAAAAATGGAGGCAGATGAACATGAGCTTGCAGGAACGGGTTTAAGCAGACTAAATAATTGGAGGAGACAAACATTACCAGAGAGAAGGACTATCGTTTTCACTGGACGGTCCAGATATGACAATTTGATTAAACATCAAGGTCTAGAAAAACATTAAGGTCACACTTTAGTTTAGGGACTAATTCTCACTGTTAGCTAAATATTAACTATGACTTTTGTCTCAATAAACATGTAATTTGCTGCTTATTAATAGTTAGTAAGGCAGTTGTTAAGTTTAGGTATTGGGTAGAATTAAGGGATTAAAACAGGGCCAGCAGAAATAAGGTATAATATTGCTTTATATGTACTAATAAACAGCCAATATGTTAGTAATATGCATGTTAATAAGCAACTAGCTAATAGTGAGAAATTGTCCTTAAAATAAAGTGTTAGCAAAATTAAATTGTTCACAATAAGATCTATAATATGCACTTAGAAGATACATTTAATTAAGAGTAGGTTTGTACAACAACAATGTACAAAACAAAAGGGAAAGTTTTGCATTTTTTTAAGTTTCAAGTACACATGACAGTGTTTTTAAAACAGGTATGTTTACATGAATCCACGAAAATGACTAACAATGTTGTATTGTGCATGCCAGGCCAGTAGTTGGCATACAGTGTCACTTTGTAATGAAACCCTACTGCTCTCATACCTATAGACTGTGTAGTGCATCTCATGAGTCAAGCCGATACGATACGCATCTCGATTCATAGCCAACGATACGATACATTAAAAGAAAATTTAAAGAAACATATGAAGCAGCTACCGATGCGATGCGATACGATTCACCCCTGTTACGATGCAGTGCGATCCGATTTCGATTAGATTAGATTCAAAACAAAGCGATTCGATGCAATACGATGCAATGGAGAAAATATGATCACTTTTAATGCCTCGAGGCCTGTTTCATTAAACAAGTTAACCAAATAAGCCAGGCTTATTTCAGTTAGTCTGACTCATTGTCAAATGATTTGGTTCCATAAAGCAAATTTAATATGGGTCTAGGTCAAGCTTAGTCACTGTGGCAACTTATGCTGGGAAACTAACCTGGCCTAAAGCAGGTTAACTGTCAGACTAAGCGGAGTTCCTCTAACCTGACCAATATGAACCCATGATAGTACTACTACTCTCTTTTTTTTTTTTTTACAGTTTCAAGCCATGCAGCCTTTCTCTCTGGTTTTATTACAGCTGTACCTTTTATAGTTTGCAGAACAGATAGCAGAACATTAGAACATTACAATCTAAAATTGCTATTTAAAGCATTACAATAACTAAATTAAAAGATAAAATCACTAAATTAAAATAAATAATAAAGAAAATTACTACATTCTAACTGCTATAAGAAACACACACTAACTCATTTGAGCTTAGTAATTAGTACTGAACTAGCTTACATTTGATTTACCTATTACATTAGTCCACTTACAGTTACTGCTATCATAAAAATACACTTATATGTAGGTTTAAAATTCTACAAAAGACACATTTAATGTCCAGCAACAAATATTTTAGCAACATGTATATTTTACTCATTCAGCAAACTCGATATGTTTATGACATTTACAGATGAAAAAAGATATACCTGTGACATGTCAGTTATGTACTGAGGAAAACACAACGTCTCAAATGCATTAAACAGCACAGATATATTCGCTGTTTGTCATGGTGGATCGCTTTGATCCATGATCGACATTAAGGTCTTCTTAAGAATAAGCGTGCACAAATTAGTGAGATTGTGTGAATTTAATTTGTCGTTAATGGAACCGCTTTAGCCCTGATTGATTTGTTAGGTTATTTCAAGTTAGGTTTTGGACTTTAAACCCTGTTTTTCCTCGGGACTGCGTAGTGTTGTGGTGATGCGTCACAATCACGCAGCAGCAGCGGTGATGAGAGCGCGCGCGCTTAAACAGTTTAGAGAGGAGAAATCAATCTACATATAAAATATTGGTCACAGATTATTGGTCACTTTCTAAACAATAAAAGTATAGCGCATCCACTAGCAATTATATATTAATAAATCGTTTTTTACAGATGCAAATATGTTAGAAACAACACATCGCGATACAAATGCCAACTTGTAACCGATACACACTTTTTAAACCGATGCATCGCATAGTTAACTTTTTATGCCGATGCACCGAGCGAATCGGGGAATCTTCCCATCCCTACTATAGACTGAACATGTAATACACATGCGCATGATGTCACCGTTTTCCCGTTTCCAAAAATTCATATTTTTGTAGTTTACACAGAGACAATAATGGTATCATTTTCATAAACTTGCACTTGCAAAGGTTTTCAGGTCCCCAAAACACTGTTGTGCTCAATGCACGAAAAATGCGGTCACACAGTTACCGTTGTTCAGCCGTTGTTCAGTTCTGTGATTTCAACTTCGTGAGTTTACATGGATACACTAGTAGATGGCAATGAGTGAACATCTTTATGCATACGCCATTCAATCATTTAATCAAGTGGTTCTTTCAAAAATGGTGATTCATTCAGGAATGAAACAAGAGACTCTCTTTATGAGTGAACCATTGAATCATTCACTCAACTGATTCATTAAACAGGGATTTATTCAGGAATGAAACAATGAGTCCTTTTATTATTTTCTTGATCAGTTACATTCAAAAACAGTGATTCATTCAGTTGCTTGTCTGATTACCATGCGTCTTTATGTGAAATCATACTCAGGGACAGCAACCCAGACAGTAAAATTGCCTATAGCCTATATTCATATCTTAATTTTTGATTTATTAAAATAGGAACTCTGTTCAAAACTTTAAATATAAAACAATCAGTCAATCTTTTTATAATAGTTTGTGCAAGAAAACCCTGAAATCCGTCAGCCTCATTATGTCTGCAGTCACATTAGCCAAAGCTGTCTGGCCACCACTAGGCTCACTAATAACCATTAGACCATGAAATGGAGCCCACTTCACAGGTGAAGGATTACGAAAGCAGAGAACTAGTTGAGTATGCCTAAGGTTTACAATGATTTTTGGCTTGAGAGTCAATGCCCATAATGACAGCTCAAACACGCTTAGTGCCTGAAAACCCATCTGGCTCCATTATTTGAGCAGGGGTCAAAGGGACTTGTAGTCCTCTGGGTGGAATTCTGGGAATTGTGGGATATTTGAATCAGGCAATATCCCCTTTTCGTTCGCAAGGGTCTCAAAGACTCCTGACTGTTATTCTCACTCTCTCATTTACTTCACTGCCGCAACAATGTAATATACATAATTCAAACAACCAGGAAATGGCTGTGGGCTCCCAACCACCTGCTGGCTTTTATTAGCTAATTAATGGTGATTTATCGTAGTTGCTAATTCGAGTGTAGCCGATTTGCCTGCACAGCATCTATAACGCCATGTGATTCTGATGGTAATATGCTTTGTGATGGCAGATTCTAACTAAACAAAAGTTCTGTCTCTCATGCCCCAGCAATTAAATCTTTGACTCTATTAGACGACCCTTTGTGTGTGTGTTGTGTGTGTTGTGTGTGTGTGTGTGTGTGTGTGTGTGTTGTGTATGTGGTGTTGTATTGTCTCTTTAACCCCCCCCGTATGGTGCCATTTTTATACCATCTACATTGATTGAAATCCTACTTTTTATTTTATTATTTATTTATTATTTTATATACTAATTTGTATTGATAAAATCTACCTATGTCAGTAAAAGGTTGCAAAACTTAACACATTGCTGGCAAAATTGTACACTGTTTTTCAATCAGAGAACCATGAACATGCAAATCTATTGTTATATTACTGAAATATTAAACAAGGTACTTCAATTAATATTTTAGATCTAGAGGTTCAGCTGACAGAAAAAGTTTGGGAATCCCTGAATTAATTAATTCAAGCAAGGACAAAGCCATGGGTTCCCATTGATATCGCATTTAAAAAAACATTCAAATAGTATTATAGAATATACCATACACTTAACTGTGATTTCAATCTCACGTCTTCTGAGAGAGCTATGCTGCAAGCACTTGTAGTGATGTGCATGTTGAAATGAGAGAAATGTCTTAAGGCTGCTCCTATGAGTCCTTTTGTTGTCTTGGCGTACTCATGCAATATCTGTAGAAATACGTGCTCAAGCATCCTCTTCTTAATGTTCACAAGATTCAACATGGACAAATGTGGGATGACATTAGGAAATAGCCTGAAGGGCAAACACTGGTCTCCTTTCAGCTGATGTACATAAAAGCAATACAAGTCACAGTTTTCACACACACACACACACACCCACACCACACACCCAAGGGCGGCAAGAAGCCCCCACTCCATTGTTGGTATATGTGTTTAAACTGTAGGAACTAGGCATAATGGTTTTAATGCCTTTAAAACGGTATTTTCGATCCCTTACCCGACATAAACCCCTGGCCCCTCACAGAAGGACAAAACTTTCTTAGCTTTCCTGCATTTTACAGATAAAAAAAAGAAAAAAACAGGAAGAGACAAGCCCTGGTGGTGTACTAGATGCAGGTGGAAGAGTGTTGTGCCACATAACCAAGTTCACGAAGGCCGAGTAGAAAGATGTAAATACTGGTACGAATATATGGCATCCGTATTGTGTCCTCAGAAACCCTTCACACACACAACGCATCTTTTGAGTAGGTAGTCCATTACATTATATCCTTTAAAATATAATATAATGTTGATTATCACAAAAATTTATTTCCACTTTTCCCCCTTTTCTTAAAAAAAATTGGATCCACCAAAAATGGAAACAAAATCTATGAATAGGGCCAATCCATAAATGTTAAAATACCTTACTGTTTCGACTATGAGAGGGCACACGGCGGAACTATAAGCGGCACAATGATATAATATGGGCAACGGGCGGACAGTTGTAAAAAAACAAAAAGAACAATTATTTATTAAGACCGCTACTCCATCATGCGTCAGCACAAGGGATTGGTGCTGCGTCCGTTTAAGCACTGAAAATTGCTCTAACAGTACCTTGGGTTTTTTTCCCGTTAAAAAGAAAACAATCAGTGAAATGTTATATTGCAAAAGATGATATGAGAATTGAGTGGAGCGGGACATCAAACACCAATAGTACCGTTGTCAGTAACAATTTCCCAACACCGCCGTGGGCATAACTACGCGTGGATCATCATGGGGACTGTTACTAAACGAAATTTGACAACTAAAAAAAAGAGTCGATATCGCATTTTTTGGAACCAATTCATAAGATGTTTTGTAATATTTATTGAGTTTTTGCTTTATTTATTTTTCTCAAAAAAGTTTATAAACAAATCACATTGTATGAAATTGAACACAATCGACACCTCATGCTGGCTTAACCTTTTTTTCTTATTAAACCCAGAATATAAGAATCATTACCTTCCTCATCACACTCCTTCTAGGTGCTATCTTATGTTTTTTTAGATGATATTTGTGTTTTAAAATTTGTAAAAAAGTAAAACCCCAACTCCCACCATAAAAAAGAGATTCTAGATATTTCATGAAAGTCGAAGCTTTTAAAACACATAAAATACAAACTGATCTGTGAACAGTAAAATTCACCTACACCAGCCCATCCTTCTGACATCAAATCCACAATGCCATTTGACTACAGATCAACATAGGCCTGGGATCTGAATGTTCAAAGTTGGCCTCTTGATGTGTTCCACCCACTTGCATGCATATCCTTAGGGAAAACAATTTTTGTTTTTTCCATCCTGGCACAGGTTTCCTCCCAAAAGGCTTTTGTGTAGTATAAAACACTGTGTCAAGTCACCTGGCAGCTCTCAAAAGAGAGCGTTAGTCGAGGAAACCTGGGGTTAAACAACGACTGCACACATACACCTTGACGGATCCTTTTCATCATAATTCAAATTGAAATTCTAAACCATGTGGGGGAATCTCACAATATCACAATTTAGAGACGGTGCCTCCAGCGACGCACGCTGTTAACAGAATGTTTTTCACAAGACACCTCTGTTCTTTCAAATCATCGTGGGTGATGTTTACACATGGGGAATTGAATTTACCTTCATGTCTGCACTTAAAGGTGTATAAGATGCTTTTCTCTGACTATGTTAACTTGACAGAACATTAAGATAAACACATACATTTTCTGACACTGAGATATGCCATTATGTAAATGACACTCAGCACACGCAACCAAACCAAAACCATTCCTATGAGCAATTCTACACACAGACAACTGATGCAAGTGGATAGCCTGTTAAAAACAAGGCTTTTGATAATTAAGATGTTAACTCAGAAAGAGACATGAACTGGATTCAAGCTGAGAGAGGTCAGTGTGTTTAAACATCGGAACAACAGAAGATAAGTGGCCTTTATTCCCTCAGGAGCAAATGCCTGGGCCCATGTCTATGCACAACGGATCTCATGCTCAAATGGAGAAAACCGCCACCTAGATGGCACTGAATAATATCCACGATTCCTCTTTGGTCAAAGTAAGAATGAGTCTGATGAGGGAATGGATATCTGAGAGTTATTGTGCCCTGAAATGCAGTTATCATTGTGTAGTCTTTAAATGCTCCAGGGAACCCTGAAACGAATAGGCGCAATAAGTTCACTTTGCAGAATTAATGCAGTAATTCTTTATCGTGGGGAAGAGACAGAGAGATTGAGGCCAGTATTACCTTGGATTTGGAGTTTAATGCAAATGGTGTGAGGCTGATCCTTTTTTTTCCTTCTGTCTCTTTCCTCCTTTTTAATGATGGCCCTAATTTGTTAGCTCCTTCTAAATTATTAATCTCTTTTATATTCATGTAGTTATTACATGTCATAACTGTGTATCTATGGGGTGAAATTTAATAGCATCTGCTGGACCTTCGGAGAGGGCCCAGTGTTAGAAAATGGCATTAAAAATTGATAATTAGCTAAATATTTGCCTTAGCACATTTGCTTAGCAGCTCCTCTAATTAGCAGGCTTGCAGCTGCTGTGGTCACTTAGTGCAGGCGATGTGGTATTTGCATTGAAGTACAAGGACAGGGCTGTTTAATTCAATTATGTAGAATTAGGAGGTAGATATTGGCATCATAAAGTCAAATGATGAAACCGTGAACATTGCAAAGAGAAATGCATGAGTAATTCAAACATGAAAGAAACATGTGCTGTATAATATTATTTTTCCAAGTTGTTAATAAAAGTTATTATTGGAGAACATTTTACAAGAAAATACTAGTCTTTAAACTTCAAAATTTCACGATTAATTCAATGTTTTGTTGAAAACTGCTGTTTCTTTGTAATTAATCGTTAATTTCTGAGTGAAAATTGCTTCTTTACCAAATGTCAGTGTAGACAAGAAGGGAAAAGAGAAGAGAGGTGGAAAAGGAAAAGGAAAACAGACAGGGCACATAAATGTCAGATGAGGTGGTGTGTTAACTCGCCAGCAAAGCACTGACCCTTGAAGTGGTACTGCTAGAAGGGGCAGGGCAGCTCCACTGAGTCAGCCCCCACAGACAGTCTCATGAGTGGGCCATCTGCCAGCCAGCGCTCTCTCTGGGCTTGGAGCCACCACCAACCAACAGGATCCTAACACTAATATGAAGGGTGTGTGTGTGGAGATTACTCAGTAATTACTCAGAAATTACTTCAAGACACCTAGACATTGATTACATTGATTCCCTTCCAATTTTATACTCTGGAAAACTGCATTTGGGTATATCAAATAGAATTCAGATGACAAGAAGAAGGAAAACCTCAAAATTTACAACTTACCACTGATATATCAGTATATATATAATATAATATCTATATATATTATATATATATATATATATATTAACCATTCAATTTTATAAAACCCTTCAATTCCAGAAGAGAAAAAATGAAGAAATATCTGGAATATTTATAACAAATGAAATTTAAGATATTATATAAAAGGGGCATGAGAATGCATTGTATAACAGGAATGACCCAGATTCAACAGATCAACAGTCAACAGATTACAGAGCCAATGATCTAAACCTTATTATTCACATTTATTGCTTCAAATGTTCAATTAGCGCTTTCTCTGGCTGCAATCTGGTCTTCAGAGAACAAGAGGAGGTACCAGCAGGAGCGTATTGATTGGGAGGTGTCATGTGCAATAGCGTAGGAGAGGGGTGGGCTCTGTCTGCTTAATAGACTGAAATAAAATTGGTGGGAATGGACTTTAATTGGGGAACAGTTACTCTGTATCCTGCTTCGGAACCACACACATTCGAACACAAACAGCTATCTACACTTCTTCTTAGGCCACCAGCTGTTGGACTGTCTGCATCTGCAAATCATTTGCAGCAGCAATAGAGCAGTGTGTCTAAAAAATACAAAGGAAAGAGAGAAGAGAGAGAGATTCTATGTGTGAAAGAGAAGAGGGGGAAGAAAAGAGAGCAACTGGGGCTCCGGGGTCTCAGCTGCTAGGGTACTGCTTGCTCCTTGCAATGAGTTGCAACTGTCAGGTTATTTTATCTCTGGCTTTTCATCATGATGCAGAGCCCGGCTCGGAGGAAGCCACCTGAGAGTGCAAGGAATTTGTAGGCTACAAGTCATTAGCAAGGCCTGCTGAGAAATCGAGGCCAGATATCCACTGAATATTGCTTCAGACAAAGTACATCTTAACCCTTGATGGTCTGATGGGTAAGGTGGTTTCTCAGAAGTGGCGGCTTTCATAGCTGTGCTGGTTGCTGTAATACATACTGTATGATGCTAGGAAAGACCACAATACCTATTGATAGATCTCACAAAGGCTAGAACAGGTTGCTAGGTAGTGAAGAATGCCAGGCTTTGATATGTGAGACTGGAAAAAACAGAGGAACAACAGTCTGATGAAGATTTCTAATGGGAGAAAGAACTTGAGCATGTTTTTGCGCAATGAGTCATTTGGTACTTAGTGGCTACCACTTTTTAAAAACAGAATGTATCTTTGGAGGAGACCTTTGTATATCTACTTATAGTATGCCAAACTTGTTTCAATTATGCATTAAATGGAAGTAGAAACATTACAAATATATAAGATCACCCTTGTAAAACATCCCAAAATAATCTTGAAACTTACCTGACTGTGATATTTTTCTAGAGCTCGTCAGAGTGTTTAGTGGATGAGGATCTGCAATTCTGTTGAGACAAATAAACAACTAAAGCTTCTTTTTCAAATAAATCACAATCAGATAAAATAGTCTCAAAGCTCTGAATTACATTACTACAGCACAGGAGTCTGGTGCACAAAACTTGCGTTCGAGATGGACGTCAATTGATTGTTTGAATTGTTGATTCAGTAAGTGCTCTGAAGTGTTTTATGAAATTGAGAAAAAAAACTTCGAATCAAAATCAAATATTTACCCAAAGAAGACAGAAAAAAAAAAAGAAGGAAAAACAAAATCGGGAGTCTTTTTATGGTAATTCTGACATAACTTATAGAGTCCGAATAACGCAAGAGAAATTTAAAAATTTGGTTCCATGAACCACAAATACAAAGATTTGCTCTGAATGTTTATGCATCACTAAAAAAATACTCTCATGATTTACTTAAATAACCTTTTTTTTTGCTTGAACTGGACTACTGGGCTGTAAGTTTAGATTCACTTTAAAATTGACTCATAAGAGTCAGGAGTTGTTTGTGAACTTGAATTGTTTGTGGACTTTCACCAGTAGCATGTAAAAGGGGGGTGGGTATCCAATCATGGTTGTGGCTGTGTGTCGCCCAGGTCAGGGGGGTGTTCTTTTGCTGAATCAACAGGGGCCGATGGTGATTACAATGTCGAGTTAATATAAGTACTGTGGGTTGGCATATACACAAAACAAGTCTTTTGTTGTGTGTTGTGTGCATTTGTTTTGTTTTTGTTTTTTGCATGCTTGTTTTTATCCCATTACAATCAATCCACAATGCGAGCTTACAACACAAAACTATTATACACGGCCATGGGACAGGGCGAGCGAGAAGACAAGAGTGCAGTGTGCGCTTGTGCGGTGGTGAGGAAAAATGGAGGAAAAATTTTAAGGTCACTCTTATAAATTGTTTATATATAAGTTATAAAGTAACTGTAATCTGAATATGGTGACTGAAAACACAACACTGGCTAAATTCTTTATTATTGTATTCTAAATACGTAATGCCATGTTACTATATTATGGGAAAGTACAAGATTTGAAATTGTATTGTCAAGCAAGACGACAAGTGTGCACGGGGGGGGGTGGGGTGTGTAAAGTGTGAGAAAACGGTGCTTTCTCACGTGAAGCTTTTCAATATTATAAAAAATAAAAACACTGCCTTAGTTTTTGACAAATAATGTCTAGAACAAATTTATATATTAACTGTATCTTTATATGGTTCCTACCCAAAACTGGGGAGTTCGATGTTTACATGCTGACTACAGGGCTGAACCCGTACATAGGCTGTGGGGTTATTTTGGGGTTGATTTTAATATTATGCGGCGGGTGTGTGACTGTATTATGTACTAGTAAAGGTTGTAAAGTACTAGGCTTTCCATTGTATTTGTCCACACAACAAACAGCAAAACCAGGACTAGGATGTCGTTGCTCGTATACTTGCAATGGCCCGGCGCACAGCGTCGGCATATGCTAGATTACACACAGATCAGAAGACACTCAGCAGTATCTGATACTAACCAAGTGTGAGTTGGCTTGATTTGAATGACCAAAACTCATTTTGCAACGCTACATGTTTCAAAGTTCCCATTCAAAAAAAAAAAACATATTCCCAAAAAAATAATTCATTTGCAAAGTCCATTGCACAGTCCAACTGTGACAAGGACCTAAAAGAGAAAAGAATCTGCAACATGAGCAAGTGATCTGCACTAATGTGTGCTGTGAACAGTAACTTCAGGCCAGCGTTTGGATCGGTGCACATGTCATTCCCAGTCTTCTTCCATGCCACTGACTGCTTCTTATTGACATGTCCAGGTTTGCCTGTACAAACACTTCACCATGCACACTGTCACAAGTTGAGCCAGCGGTCTCCATCTGTCTTTTCTGTCTGGGATCTTTTGTTTTCACATTCACTAAGTGAATCCCTTCCAAAAACCCATCACTGTTTAAGCCCAGCTAGTATTTGACCACTCTCTGCTATTGATCTGTTTCAGTGTCTTGTTGAGTACAGGCATTAAGAATAGATGTTGTTTAGGGTCAGGATTGTGGCAGCTCCAGCCCTCCCTGTTTCTCCAAGCCTGGCTGACCAATGGAGTATTTGCATTGCGCCGCAGGAGCGCACACCTTGTAAGTGAATGTTTTTTTTGTAATAGGAAAGCCCAGGAGTGGAGGCAAGGGTTAGTAAGCGAAGCTGCTGTTTGATTGCCCGAGGAGCGAAAACAGGAAAGCGACCCAATATGCTCTGGGAATAGTTATAAACAAGCACAACTGTGGGTGTGTGTGAGAATCTGGTATTCCAGGTCAGAGCTCTGTGTTTGCCAAAAGCCGTGTCAACACAGAGGACGTGCGTTTATAGAGATAGTACACATAGTCAGTGTCTGTTCCCTGGCGTTCCTGTTTGTCTGAATGGGATTTGCGGGATGCAGAAGCATAACCAGCGCTCTTGTCCACACATCTCATCAGAGATTTGATCCAGTGTCAGGTCAGCTCTGCACATGTGTTTGTTTTTCATCATTAGAAAGCAAACCAAGAGATTCTTGGCTTCCATATTAGCAGTGCAAAGTTTGCTTTTGCTTGATTAGAGAAATCTGCAGCTATCCACAAAATAAACACAAGAAACACCCCGAAAAACAAAAAAGGCCGCCACTAGATTCTGTAAGATACTAGCAATATACTGTAATATTTACTAGTGCAATTTGTGCCTCAAAGGAGCAACGTTTTATCCTTAAACTGTTGTCTGTATTGCGCAAACAAAGGGCCATGTGTATATACAGCATGCAGGTGTCTGCAGTTCTTCATCAGGATGGAGGCCCGTTTTCTCCCCTGCCCAATTATGTATATCACAGTTGGCCTGCTGTTTGCGCTAGGAATAATCAATACAGGACGTGCTTGAGCGCTTCCAGATTTTGGTCGAACAAATGCATGAAAACTTAATTGTGTGCTGCTGCTGAGAGTGGAGAAATTAAATGTGATGGGTGATGGATACTTATGTGTGTTGTGTATGAGTACATCTTAGCCTGTGTGTGGTGTGTGTGTGTGTGGTAGGGGTGTGTATATATAACTCATACTAATATATATATATATATATATAGATATAAATATAGATATATTATATATATATATATATATAATATTATATATATATTAATATATTATCTAATACAGTGCCCCTCCCTTTGTCTGCTGTGGAGTCAAGACTCTGCAAATATGATTAAAAGAAGACTAGGAGCAAAAATCCAGATGTCACTTTTATTATTGCTGTTTCAACCGCAGCTGTTTACCAAACTAAAGGCAGGGGCGACTTTTAGAGTTTCATTCCCTAATGTGCGTATGTGATGCACATAAGTATAATAAGTACAGTTGTGAACTTAAAGCAAACAATGTAAAATTTCGAAATCTATTTTAGTTTTTGATCCCTTGCATGCAATCAGGCGCGTGCATATGACACTGGAAAGCCACACATACACCTACACCCCAATTTCTATGGTTTCATCCTTTGAAATGCGTTTGAAGGGTTCACAGCCTTTACTACAGCCGGGCGAAATTTCAACTGTTGCTTGTTTCTGGGGAGTTTCTTCTGCCTTTAGTCCCTCCTCTTTAGCTGGTGTTCAATAGGTAAATCTGGAGAGTGACTGGGCAATCTGCTAACCTCTTGACTTAACTACCAGGGTTTTTTTGGTCATTGTCCTGTTCGAAATGAAAGCAGTTTCTGATGAGTCTTTGTTGCATTTTCTCTTGAACATTGGTAGCCAACGATTTGTATTTGTTCACTTCGTCTGCATTCATCTCTACACCATCATCGTTAAGAGTCCCCCCCCCCCCCCCCCCCCCCCTCATAAAATTAAGAGAGCCTGTTTCCAGAGGTAGCCAAGCATGTCCACGAAATGAAACCACCTCCACCATGCTTCACAGATGAGGCTGTAAGCTTATGATTGTTTGCAGTTCCTTTCTTTTTCTCCATACTTTTACTTTCCCATCACTTAAATAAAAGATCATCTTTGTCTCATCTGTCCCTAAAACTGTTCCAAGACTCTACTGGCTCACCTTTGTGCTTATTTGCAAACTCAAATCTTGCTTTTCTATTTTTGCTGCTGATCAGGGGTTTGCAGCTTGCTGTGTAGCCTCTGTAACTCTGCTCTGAAAGTCTCCTGCAGACAGTAGATTTTCAGACCATCGCTTCAGCTTTCTGGAGGTTGTTGGTGATTTCACAGACACGTATTTTAGGGTTAATTTTCACAGCTTTTATGATTTGTCTATCATCGGATCACGAGCTGTTGTGTTGTGATGTCTCAGGGGAGGGGCCGGCACAGGTCCGTTGTTGGTTGCAATTAGTATTCAGGGCGGGGGGAGGGTGTTTTCTTTCTTTTCAGGACAATTCCAATGTGATATTCTCCGGCCCCTGTGTTTTAAAGGACATACAGTGCTCTAAAAATTGGGCAAAGGATCCTCGTTTCTTGTAGCGACACCCAAATTGTCGTAATCGTTGGGCCTCTCAAAAGTCATAAACAGTCCTCATGGGGGTACCTCCTTGGTATGAATTTGTGGGGGTGTGTGGCCGTCTAAGCAAATGAAACTCAACGCAGAATGAGGTTTATTAATTATAGCATCACATGATATTCATGAAACACTAAAATTGAAATTATGGTTTTGAAAAGGTTTTGTAATATTCAATTTTCAATTGAATGGACATTATAATTTTCAAATATATTAAAATAGATACGATATATTAATTGTAATAATATTTCACAATATTATGGTTTAAATCTGCAAACAACATTACCATCATACCACACTGGCCTGTATGTTACCACTGACTCCACTGTCTTCAGAGCACGCAGTGCTTGGCTTCTGCCTTGCCAATCTAAAGGGCGACAGGTGGAGGGCTGGCGTGTGGTCTCCTTTTCATGAATGAATATAAACACAATTCATGCAATTACAACGTTGGTCATTTTCAGGGGCCTCCTTCCCTAACCAGACTCTCACAGGTCCAATCTAATGAAAACGCTGAACTTACTGGTGCGTTTAATTGTATATATGGGGAAGCTAAATGCTTTGAGTCGGATGTGGGGGCATGGCGAGACGAAGTGCTGCTGGAGTGATGCAGCGAGGGAATGAAAGCAAGCCTGGCCCTACAAGTGGAAAATTTGATTCTGTTTAAACATAGCATTTCATTTATTGATCCATTGTAGAGGAGGGGAACATGGGGTGAGAAGACAAGGAGAGCAGATGGATTCATCTGAACATGTTATGAGGGAACAGGAGTTTGGGGGAGGATATCGAATTGGAAAACCCAGAGATGGCGTAACAGATCAAATGGAAATGGTGCTTAAAGTATGATTACATTTCCTGAATGCCACAGGATCTGTCCGTCCGCACGTGCCTTCTCACTGATTTAAAGCTACTGAGAGAATAATGTAATATTTGAGATGACAATTCCATTTTGCTTCATTTAATCGTGTATTTAGAGGCCAGTAGATATGCAAATAAATAAACTCTACATCAAACATTTATAAAGCACATTTTCCATAGGGCTTGTAAGTGCAGATATTCCCCAGTGAAATGGATTTGCCCACTTTTTGCAAAGAATTTAGGATTTAAACATACATTAAACGGGAATTAAATTCACACTAATTTAGCTCAATGTCAGTTTCTGATAATATTATCTGCACACTATTATCAATATTCTATATATTATTTTTCTTTATTGTCATATACATATTTATCCGATATTTACAGATGGAGCCATGCTTAATACCCACATATGAAAGGGGCATATAGCCGAAAAGATATGACATCTCTCTTTCTATTATCATAACAAATCAATAATTCATGTGTCTTTACACCAGACACAGAGTAACAGGGTGGAGCCATGCAAACACACACAGGAAGCTGAAATCAAGCCCACAATACAGCAGCAGCAGCAGAAGAAGTACAAGCGGCTTTGGATGAAAAAACAGAGAGTATGTGAAAGAGAGAGAGAGGGAAGGCACGAAAAAGAGGGGGAGAGAGGGAGGGAAATAACATGATGGGCATATTCATTATTCCTGTGACATTCTCATGTTGCTCCTCTATGAGAGGATAACCTTTCTCTCCTGCAGTCCCAGAGTGCTATTCACACAATCACTTACAACATTAATCAAAGCGTGCCATCTAATGGTTTTTGACGTGCAGCCCCACTTTATGGGCTGCAGTCCAACCCGCGCCCACTGATACATCTGTTAACGCTACTCTAGCAGCACTTGGCTAATGCTAATGGCAGCACAGACGCTCAGAATTCTAGCACTTAAGGGCATGGATGCCATTGTGTGATGCATGAAGAAAGCCCCAATGCGCCCGAACCCCCTTATGATTAGCGGGATCAAATTCATGTAGGGGCATTACTTGATAGGATTTGTGGTTAACTGCAGGGTGGAGAATTCGCCATGTTATGGCCAGGGTTTATGGTTTTGCAACCTACCAGATCATAATATAAAATATTGTTGCTAATTTTGTTTCGGTATTGTGGATTCGCGACCTAAAGCTTAAAACAAAATCGGTATCACACTTCGAAAGAAGAATGGATAGAGGTGGGCGCCCAACAAATTTTAAATTATTCATAGGGTGCGTAAAAACGCCACGGGGGGGCGTAACGAGGGGGGTTGTCAATGGTTAACATTAGAACACAGGAGAACAAGTGGTTGTTATGAGGAATAGATGGGATAAGCTCTGGTTTGCATAAAAATGATAAAGGGGTGGTTGGCTGGACAGGAGATCGCGTCTGAAATACACATTCAAATGATGGGGCAGACCCCTGTTTTTTACATTTCTGGGGCGAAATACATAATAAATAAACAACAACAAACAAGCGGACACAATTCCTTACGTTTGCTTAAAAAAAGGGTGGGTAGAAGGTGGGAAAATTAAAAATCTAGCTGCAGGATGGAGGGGAGTGTATTCGGTAAAAAAAGTATCGACGGTGGTTTTCAGGAAATACTGTTTAGCATGGCGGGGCAGGGGCTGGCAAACAGTACATGTTTCGATTGTTTTCAGAAAACTTAAAATCGTAAGTATTTTTTTGCTTCTCAAGTAAAAGTTTGATTTAAGAATGTTTTGATATTTGTGGTGGAAAACAACACAGAAATATTAAGGAAAAAATATTTTTGCCGGGTTCTCAGAAGCGGAAATTGGCATGGTTGGGTGAACGGAAATTACAACAAATACAATTTATTCACAAATCAGACATCACTACTTCTGTCATGAACTCAACAAGAGGAATTAGAATGAAAAGACATTGAAGTCTGTTCATCACAAAAACCTACTGTATGGCTTCAGGAGACTTGTAATATCATGCACAAGTCGCAAACTACTCCCCTTTGAAACTCTAAAGCTCCAGTCCCCATTCTCTGTATTTTCTTGTATTTTCTCAATTCAAGACATATTAACTACTTTGTGTGCAAGATAAGTGCTCTTGATGAGATTAAAAATGGGAAACTTCAGGGAATTTAATTTAAAGACTATACATTATGATACACAATGTTAAGAAAATAAAATACTTACCCATAATGAACTACACATGAAATTAATAATCTGTAATTTGAGCATGCTGCCTTTTACAATGGAAATGCAAATGCACATAATTGCAGTGCTTTAATTTGTTGTACCATAATTAAATGTTATACGAATAAATGTTATTTTTGACACTTAAATATTTTTTTTGCCCTTACAGACTTTTAGATTAGCTGAATCTGTTGATTGTTAATGAATCTTATTCTTCAGCTGTTGCACCCTTAGTGTTCCTCTCTGACCACAATATCATTCCCCCCCCCCCCCCAAATGCACTACAAGGTCACAGCAAACTCGATCTATATTTGATTTCAAGCTGCATCACTTTTTTTTCTTACAGAAGGCTTCGATGGGCAAACACGTATGCACAACCATATTAATAATGCAGTATGGTGATACTGACCTAACTCTAAGCCTTTCAACCTCAGCTAGTATCTCATCAAGTGACATCCGACTGATACTCTGCACACCACACGTGACAACAGCTGCTGTAGTCCTGCAAGTAGACAAAATGAGATTTCACAGTCTGAAATCAGGTGATACTATTCAGATTATTTCAAAAGAAAAATGAAACAGAACTTCATGAACAAATTCTGTTACATAAAGGACTCTCAACCTTTATCAGTAGAGACAATTTAATTTAGTCCGATAAGCATTAGAAGTTACAGTACTTAATATATTTGAGAATTTCCTCCCTGTATAACATGCTAAAAATATTGGCATTTTAATGAAGCTTAAGAAGATTGCATGACATTTGCACATTGTGTCGTGCTCAATCATCTCATAACTACCCGATGAGCACATACACCCAAGAGAGCACTCACTGAGCTGTGTGGGTTAGTGCAAACAACCCTGAAATTATGATAGTCATTTTTTTTTATTATCTAAAGATGGAAAGATGATGAGAGGAGCTTACATGTGATCAATTCGGTCAAATAAGACATGCAGCAGAGAATGTTTGTGTCAGTGTAGGACTGCTTAGGTTAAACTACCATTCAAAAGTTTGGAATCAGTAATATTTTTAATGTTTTTAAAAAAGTTGGAAACAAATAATACTGTATTAATCTCATTTTTTGAACACTGCTGTTCATTCATCATACAATTATATATTTTATACTACAACTACTAAAATTACATAATACACTACTGTACACAACGCATACTTTTTCAGAAAGATTGTTTTATTAAAAATTACTTTTTTTAGCAAGAATTTTACACAAGAGTTTACACATTTACAATTTTACAAAATATTTCTATTTTAAATAAATGCTGTTCATTTGAACTTTCTATTCATCAATACTAATGAAAAAAAGTTGAAAAGGCTTCCTCAAAAATATTAAGCAGCGCAGGAGTTTTCAACACTGATAATTATAAATGTTTCTTGAGCAGCAAATCAGATTATCAGAATGATGTATGAAGGATCAATGTGACACTGAAGACTGGAGTAATGACTATTGAAAATTCAGCTTTGCCATCAAAGGAATAAATTAATACATTTTAAAATATCTTCATAGAGAAAACAATTGTTTTTTAAATTGTATTAAATATTTCACAATACATTTGTATTTTTGACCAAATAAATGCAGCATTGATGAGCATACTCTAAAAACAATTTAAAAAAGTCTACCACTCTAAACTTTTGAATGGTATTGATTTGTGCGGTCATTTTAAGAATAGTTCAGATTTATTAACTTCAAATTAAAATAGCTGGAACTGACACAATTTAAAATCTGTTAGTTTATGTCGGTCTTTACCCACTTGATGCCCCTAGTTACTTAATTAATTAATGTAGGCCACTATTTGCAACCTAAAGCGCTACAGTCCCCTGTCAAAAGTAACGAATGCCCTCTGATTTATTTTAAGCTCGGGCAGCAGGGCCCAGTTCTTTTTTTGGGGCCACTGCTGGACTGAAGTCCTGGATTGAAGTTCCAAGTAGTTGGTCGCTGCTGGCAAAATCCTACGCCTCCATCTGTTCCTCCTAGAATCATATGAAAGGGTGGCAGCAGCATCAACCGTACCCTGCTCATGCATTTTCCAATGCAACAAAACAATAACTAACTGCCACACGTCTGCCAAAAGCCCTGATCATGAGCTTTATCACAACCAAGAATACCTGTGAATAATACATGACCACCAGCTTACAGGGGGACCTCGGCGGCACTGCTAAACAATTTAAGGTGCCTGCTGATGGGTGTTGTATTTTTTTAAGAGGAATTCCCCCATGACTCTTCCCAGTCGAGTTTTTTGGCCTGACGATAAACAACAGTTTAATACTTTATCTAATCCCAGCCACGAGGTGAGTCCAAACAGCGCGTGCTGCTGCTTGTGCAGATGTTCACATCCAATAATCTATCCATAATTGATGAAACAGGGAGGTCAGATGTAATGGCTTCTGCCATTGCAGCAACAAATAAATGATTATTGACAAAACGCAGCCAGTGCGGCACTGAGCGCCTGTGAAACAACAAGCTCTGACGAGAGAGCCGTGTAAGGGACTTCCGTCGGTCACTGCACAGGATGAGGCATAAAGTCCGGGACGTGAAAACCAAGAGGGTCCCTTTACTACGTTGCAAAGAGGGAGTTCCCTTTAAAAGTAACAAAAGGAAGAAGGCAGAGGATACTCGGAGGCGAGCGGTAAGTGAGCTACGGCGAGTGCAGCAGGCCAGCTCAGTCCTTTCACCTTTTATCTGGAGGATGGATGTTGAATGTAGAATGCATGACTTGTATGACAGTCAGACTGAATATGGGATTAATTCATCCTCCATCCAGAGCCGCCAGACTGCATGTAACAGAGCTGTGCTATGATGATCCACAGCTGACCGAATGCAATGCTCTGCACAGTATTATATTTTACAGCAGATTGTTGTTTGTTACACTGGAAAAAAAAATAAGTTAACAATATTATTTAATATCGCTGAATCAACCTAAATATATTAATTTATATCAACAAGACAACATTGTGTGGGTTAAATCAAAACCTCTTTAAGGTATCAATTGCAGGTCATCACTTTTTGTAGGCCAGTTAGTTTTGTTGATGTGGTTGATATGTAAATATTAAAATAATGTGTTCATTTCGGAGAACAACACAACATTTAAAAAGTCAGTTAATAATAACTTCAATCAGTTTGACTAGTTTTTAATTTAGTAAAAGCCATGATCTTTCATTACATATTTATGTAAATGGAAATTTTTAAATATGTATGTCTCATTTTTTGGAATATATATACTTTAAAAAACTTAAATGAATTCACATATTTCAACTTTTCACATTACTTCAGTCACATTTACTCATCTGTTCATTCATCTACGAAGATACTCCATCCATTCTATGAAATGTATTACCATATTCTAGATTTTTTTTTAACCATTTAGCTATTTCAGACCTCATCTGCTTTTGATTGTGTTGTTAAGTAATATTTCTGGTTAACTATAAGTTAAAGCTCATATTGAAGGCAATGCTGTGAGTATCACAGAAAATAATGCTCGTCTCTGTTAAAAACAAAAAAAAAGAAAAACGTGATAGTTATGAGCGCTTGCCATCGTAAGCGCTCTTCTGTAACACACAACACACACACACACACACACACACACACAACCACACACACAACACAATAATATACGTATATATATATATATATATATACAAGTTTTTCATTAAACTCTAAGGGTGCGGTTGATGGGCTTAACGTAAACTGAGATATTTTTAGCATAAATGACTTGTCACAAGCGGAATTGGTCACGTTGCATTACGCAGCCAATGAGTGCCGCTTAAATAACTAGTGGTAGCTTCGCTTGAGCATTGAGCGCATTTAGAGTTCCACCTTCCCCAGCTACACCTGTATAGATCTGGACGGGTAGTTTATGCTATATGTGAACAGTATATGTCTTAAATAACACAGCACATATCGGCATATGTATGGCAGTAGCTAGTTCCTATACTGCTTGCGCAGCAGCCGCAGCAAATAATCTACAAACTACAGAAATAATAACAGCAGCAGCAATTCAGCAGGCATAATGATAGAGAGCATCAGAGGAATATTAGCTGTCAAACGAGAATCGTGATTAATCGCATCAAATTAAAAGTTTGGGGTGCATGCTATATGTGTGTGTATTGTGTATATTTATATGTATATATAAATACAAACACATGCAAGTATGCATTTAAGAAAAATATGTAATTTTTATATATTAAATATATTTATAATATAAATTATATAAATATAAATATATACATGTAGTCTACATCTATATACTGTGTGTGTGTGTGTGTATTTATATATACATAATGTACACAGTTTACACACATATATTATGTAAACAAATTGTTTTTATTTTGGATTAATCGCGATTTTATATATATACAGTGTATATATATCCCTCAGATGCCACCGTGATGATTCAAGTCATCGTGCTTAGCGACTCGTGAACATCTCTTATCAACATGTTAATTAGTATTCTACAGCAATCTCCTTCACGAAGCCCCAAAATACCTGCAATACACTGCAGCTCTCCATGCCGGTGGAAACTTTCACCTGCAGCCCAGGGAGAGTTGAGTGATCAGTAACAAGCAGTTGTTTGAGCTAAAAGCTGTGATGTGCTGCTCTGAACGGGGGCCTGGAGTATGTTTCTGACATTCAAAGCTGAGCTGAGTAGGTTTGGGGTTGCAGAGAGAGTGTGAAATGCGCGTGTCGAGTGTCGGACTGAGCAGCGGCGAGCAATCACGTCCTGCTGTGTGCTATCCCTGAGATCAGAGATCACAGCTCCCGACCACACATGCTCCTGAGACTCTGGCCTCCTGCAATATTTACCCTCTACACGAGCCAGCTTGGCAGAGAACTGTCACTCAGCAGCCCTGGAAAACTGCTTTTAATAGAACCATCAACCCAAATCAGCCATTCCAACACATGGGGATTTGACAATCCAGCTTGTACTACAGATTTACAGACAAGGGATCTTTTCACAAGCCTGAAAAAGGGGAAACAGTTGGTGGATTCTAAAAGTTTAACATATGAATATATTATGTCCATTTGATAATCATGAGGAGGGGTGCAGTTTTGAGTTTTGAGGAACTTCTATGCTGTAAATTTAAGAGCAGGATAAAGACTGAATTATACAATTTCTCTTGAAAAAAAAAACTTCAGGAAAAGGTTGCGTTGTTTAGACTAGTATTTACCATTTAAGCACTCTGTATTTATAGATGTGTTAATAAAACAACTATCTCGTAATTAAACAAATATCCAGTAATTCTGAAATTAGCGTTAATAAGGAAGTTAAATTGGAATAACAGGAAAAGCAATGTACTGAATTGCGGTTCCAAAAATTTAACACATGGTAATGCATTCTGGGAAGTGTTATCTATCTACACTGCCATTCAGAAGTGTGGGGTCAGTAATACTGTACTATTTGTAATACTTTTATTTAGCAAGGATTAAATGAAAGAAAAATACTTAGCAGGTTATCTAGCTATCTGCTCTGTCTGTATGTCTCTCTATTTGTAGGAACGCAGGACTAGCTATCATTGTAAGGTCTATAATCCTTCAACTTAAAGGTTGTTCAAACTTTTTTTCAATACTTTCAACCAAAGCTTTGTCTGTCCAGCAGTTCATGCTTGCACTTTCTAGTTAAACATTACGAACTTATGTGAATTCCTTGCAGTCAGGGAAGAGCACAAATATTTATTTCAAAGATCATCACAAACCTTCCACCAAAGACTCTTTGACTGGCAATCAATGTCCCATGCTAACATTGTAAATCATTTGCAAGAGAACTGAATTCCTCCGGCCACTAGAACAGCAGACATCAGCTGCTGACAAAAGCTTCAATTTCTTGGTAAGAATGCGTATATCAGGGTGGCAGTGAGGCACATTTTGGGCTATGCATACATATAAGACGAGTGTTTAGGGTTTATTTGGCGGACGCGACCTGAGGCGGTTATCCTGTGAAGCCTACTGCCTGCAGAGGGATGGCCTGGGAATGAAAGGAAGCAATAAAAGGGGGGGGGGCATCTCGAGTGAATTGAAAGGCGGGGGGGGGGGTGGCTCACTCAGGCAAATGGCCCAAATGGCTCTGGTTAAAAGACCCACTGAAAGTGTAATAACTACAAAAAAAGAAGCAGAAGCAGCAAAAGAGGACGAGCCTTTAAGGCACAAGCACAGTAGCTTCTCACTTGCCCTTTTGTCTTTATAAGCATCAGGATTTCTGAGAGTGTATCGGTGTTTGGAAACTACATAACATCAATGGGGCTGGTTCTAAAGATGAGTTTGGAGATGCACAATAAAGCTAGAGGGACTGAACGTGCGCCACTTTCCATCCAATAGCCACTGGGAGAATGTATGTCAGACATATCATTTAAATCCCTTCCTGTCAAGCAGTTATAGCTTATAAACCTAACAGCGAATTTGAGGTTGATTTTTAAAATATTCCAAAATTATCCACTTTGTTTAAACTGTATGATAACCCCACCCACCCAAAGATTGTAAATGATAAAAAACCAAAATGTAAAGGTTTTTGTTTACCAGATGTAAACAAAAACGTGTTGACAGAAGAACATAGGATAATTATTTTCTGTGAAACCACAGCATGCTGTCAATAGAGCTTTACTTTTTAACCGGAAAATATTATACCGGACGATCAACAGAAGTTCTGAAATCGTTGAATGTTACCGACCTATAGACATGAGGCTATGAATTGAGTATCACTTTGTAGATGGGATGTAATGTATGAATAAATTGCAAAATGAATTAAACTAGCACTACCTATTTATTCTATCAATTGTTTCGATATTAAAAAAAAGCTTGCATAGGGATACTGTGCTTGAATATCGAGGACTTGTAAAGCACTGTTACTCTCTTGTTGGTCTGATTGCTTCTATTGCTCTCCTCTTTGGATAAGATAGTCTGCTAAATGATTAAAAAGGTAAATGAGGGGACTGAATTAAAAGCAGGTGGGCACACATTTGGAACTTATACTAATTTACGCAAATTACATTATAACATGTGTTTATGTTTGAATAAGTGAATTAATTAAAGTTTTACTAAATATCTAGAAATATTAAGGTATAATACTTAATTATATATCAATTATAAATTGCGTATAGGATAATAGTTCAACTAAAAAATTAAACGTTGTCAATATTTCCTCTGTCCTTATTTCATAAATTACTTAAGATTCTGTGCTCCACAGAATAAATAAAGTCATACAGGTTTAGAACAACGTTAGTGTGAGTAAATGATGACAGAATTTTGATATTTGGGTGAACCATCCCTTTAATAATTTAGTAATTCTTTAAAGTAAATTCAATTTGTCAAATTAAGTCCAAAAGAATTAATCTGGCTCTGAATAAATATGTTCCTATCAAAACCTTTACAAAACCACTTGAAGTTGATATAGTTGATTTCACTCATTAAATGTATAGGAATAGCAAACAAAGCCACACAACCTCTCAATGACCTGATTTTGCATGATAATAGAGAGTTGGAGAAGCTGAACAGCCTCTCGTTTTCCTGCCAAATACATGCTAATTATGACAGGAAAGGTCAAACTAATTAGCTCTGCTTTTGAACTTGAATGTAGCAGCTTTATTGGAGAGTAAAAAAAAAACTGAATTAGTTTTATTTCATTATGCACCATTTTGATCAGTTTTGAAATGTATTTTGTATTGAACAAGCACTGCTAGTGAAATAATTACCAGCTTTACATTAGCGTTGCTACATCTTGGAAAGTGTCATACTCTGTGAAATCACCCATGAACAAATGCCATTAGGTCAGCAGTGAATCATAAGTGTTTTTGTTTAGATATGTTAAGTAAGCGCTAAGAGCTCTAAGTGGTAGTTTAAGGGTCCATAAATTCAATTAGGACCTATTTAATCCTGTCCTCTAATGTGTTATTCACTGATCCATGTGTTGGGACGGAGCCTGGGGTTTGCCGACTATTTTGAAGAAATATTCCCTGGGATTTCCATATATATTGTCAGTTCAATGGCACCTTTCTCAAGCGTAAGGGCCACAGATGCTTACAGGACTGCAATCACAGTGCACTTCTCCCACAGGACATCGGCTAGTCATTAGAAATAGCTGAGAAGGGGGTGTCCCGTGAACAGACCCACACTCAAATTCCCTTTAAACAGCCTCCCCTTGGCCTCTCGTGGCTAATGCTCCAGTTTAGCGGCAGCCATCAAGAATGCTATGAAGGTCCTGACACACGTTAGGGGCTCCTTGGGGTCCCAGATGATGGAGGGTGGGTGTTGCTGGGAGGCCAGACTGAGTCCCCCAGCCTCGCGTACCCCTCCAAAGTTCTCCTTTATCCTTTTGTGGCACGGGCCAGTTTCCTCAGGGCTAACCTCCTCCTCCGAAATAAAGAAGAGGGTGGGTGTCTAAAAGAACAGCTGCTATGAAAGAGTGCAATTTCCTCCTGCTGTCACCACTCTGGTTACCAGGCCCAGGCCCCCAATTCACACACGCAAACACTATCCGCCCCGCTCCCCCAATTAATATGCAGATGAACTTGTTTTTCTTAGTTGTGAGCTCCAGTGACAAAGCGGGAAAACATATGCTTAAAATATGTATGAGCTCATCCAGTAATTAAGAGCTATCAGTGAGTCAAACAGAGGCAGAATGGGCTGAAACAGGCTACTATTCCCTTTCAACACCACAAACACATTCTATGAAAACACCCAAATTGTTGGGAAATAAAAGGAACATTCCGGGTTAAATCCAGTGGCATCTTTTATTCACACCACAATAATATAGTATCTGCAAAACAGCTTGTAAACAAACATAATATATTTATATTATATATATATAATATTATATATATATGATATATATATATATATAATATATAATTCTGAGAGAGGATTTTGTGCCAATGTCGAATGATTTCTGACGGCTCATGTGGCACTGAAGACTGGAGTAATGATGGTGGAAATTCAGCTTTGCATCACAGAAAGAAATTACATACAATAATTAAAACATAGAAAACGGTTATTTTAAATGGTAAAGCACGTTTCGCAATATGGGGACTGTTTTACGGATTTTTTAAAGGCAGCCTTTGTGAACAAGAGTATTGTTTCAAAAAACTTTTTAAAATTTACCAACCCAAAGTTTTGAACAGTAGTTTATACCTATATTACATAAATTAAAGTATCGAACTAAACAAGGGACTGTGCAATTAGAATGAGGATGACAAAAAAAAAAAAAAAAGCTAAGGCATGTTAAAGAATATACACATATGTCACAAAAAGGCCTTAAATAGACTAGCTGCAAAATTAATATTGCTTGGGGTGCTGCAGTTAAACTGCTCCATTGAAAAATGAGGAGTGTGATTAGGCACAGGAAAAGACAAAAAACAAACTACTTATATTTACCAGTAAAAGAGACGCTAACAGCAGCTGAGCTGATAGTAAGACTGACACGAAAATAGGGTGAGAATTTTAGCTGAATTTCAGCATTTTTGCATCATTTGTTGCTGGCCTGCTAGTAAGACAAAGGCCTTTCATAACATGACGATGGTGGCATTGACAAGCTGCCCGTGTTGCTGTGAAGAACGTCTCACTCTATCACTTTAAACCTTTTTAAAAGATAAATAAAAGTAGAGAGGAGTGCCAGAATTACACAAGGAGTTCAAATGTAAACAAGGGAGCCAGACACAGGAGGTGAGAGAGAAAGACAAAGAGGGAGAGTGAAACATAGAAAATGTGTTTCTCCTCCACCCCTATTTTGATGCCCGTTTTTTGAGCGCATAAATATTTGATGAAATGGGCCGAAACCGAAGCCATATAACATTCCTGCATTCCTTATGCTCGCTACCCCCGTAAGCCATAAACATTAAAGGCATGATTGAGTGCATTAAAATGAACTCATTGGAACAGCACATTGATTACTTGATGGAGAGTCCCCTACTCTAATACAATAAATAGGGCCAACAGAATATTGCATTTGCATATGGAAAAGGACGCGGTGTGGTACATGCTGGTGGGGAGGGGGATTTAGGTCCAGGACACATGCTTTTTCCCCAGCACAGGCCCAGGCATCATGCTTTGTCCCCTCGAATCTATCTTTTTAAACGATGTGTACATTTGGTCTCAGTGGGAAGTTAATTAGGTCCAGAGATTGCTTCAGGTATTGTTCAAGTAATTTAAAATGTCAGAATACGCAGGATGCCTGGTCTGACCCAGGCGCTCTCGGTACCTCTGCAATATCAGAAGAAAGCTTTTCTTTTGATAGAGTTACGGAGACCCCTTGCGTTTAAAGAAATAAAGGAAAAGGACGATTTCACTGGGAACATTTAACTGATAGGAAACAAACAATAAATCAATAAAAATAAATATGTGAAATAAGAAGATAAACAGTCAAATGAAAAATATGAAACTGTGCTCTAATGAACACAAAACAATGTCTCTCTCAAACAGAGCACTTTAACAAAATCCCGCTCAACAGCAAGGAGATAACAAAACATCCCACTTACACCTCTTGCCAACACAAAAGGAAGACAAGTGTGTTCGAGGTTGTTGAGATCAACAATCCTTGACAATCCGGGTGCCCTCTCTATGTAGCCATAGGGACCACGGTAGTAGGCTTTCTTCCCTGCAGCTCTAGCCTCACTGATCCTCGGCCATAGTGCAGTGCGGGCTTCTCGATCTTCCTTAGATAAATCTTCGGTGAACTTTATTCCCCTGACTTTACTCGTCTCTGTGTTTCCGCATGCAGAACTGAATAATCACCTGCCTGGATTTATCCTTCGTTTTGGGGCCAATGCGGTGGACTGTATCCACGATGTCTTCAAGTTTGTGCTGCAGGTGAGGAGCAATTTCAGCTAACAGTGAGACAACTTCTCTTCGGATATCTTCGCCTGCGGTTTCTTTCATTCCGATTACTCTGAGGTTCCATCATCTTTTGTAGCGTTCGAGCTCCGACGTGCGGCTTATCAAATCTGCGTGCGATGTGACAACAGACGGGAGTTGTTTTTCGAACAAGTTTATTTTAGTTTTACAGTCCTTTATTTCCGCCGCGTTGAATTCCACAGCTTTTGTCAGGTTGACGATCATTAGACTGTTCTCAGTAATTTTATGCTCAATGTTGCTCAGCTTCCCGTCTTGTAGATCGAATCTGGTAACTATGGTTTCCAGAAGAGCGGTGTTGGAAATCTCAGGGTTTTCGTCACCTTTCTGTTTCTTAGCCGGGGCTTTAGTTGGAGTGTTCTGCAAGGACAGAGCTTCTTTGCGTTTCTCTTTGTGATCGACGTGGTCGACTTCCATGACGTATTCATGTTCGGCAAGAGCAGAAGTTTTTCCAGTCATCCCTTTTTGTCCTGGAATGACTATTTTCGGGTGATTAGAAGCTTTTTTTGTTGACATAGTCCAATACTCGCTGATACTCAACAATTAGGATGGTTAAAAGTGGAATGCTAACATAAAACTCAAGATTTGCTGGAGAGCGGAGAAATTTACATGTGCTTACGCCATCTTGTTCCCTATCTCAAATGCAGCCTTCGGAGGATGCATCCTGAATTGGGACGGTCTTCGTCGCGCCGCCGTGACGCAATCGGCCTTCAAATGCGCACTTCGAAGGACATAGCCTATGAATTGGCCCAGCCAACATTTGTGTGTGGGGCCCATGTGGGTTTGACATGGGCTGAATAAGTGGGCCCAAAATGGGATTGTCTGCGGGTTCCATAATGGCCCAATGTCAATTGCCCACATGGATTTCATGTGGGATTGTACTTGACAACAGGTGGGCCCCAACTGGGCAACATGCGCAATACTCATCTTGGCCCCAGCTTTATTTTTTATGTGGGTACTACAAGGTTACTACATGGGCTGAAATATGGGTTGTAAGTGGGTTTGTCCACGGTTTCCATGTTGGCCCCGTGCAACATACCCATGTAGGTTTTATTTAGGATTTCCCTGGGCTTTAGGTGGGGCCCAACTGGGGATGATATGCAAAACCCATCTGGGTCCCATCTAAATATGGGTTGTAAGTGGGTTTGTCCACAGGTTCCTTGTTGGCCCCGTGCAACTTACCCATGTGGGATTTATGCAGGATTTCTGGGGCTTTATGTGGGGCCCAACTGGGGATGATATGCAAAACCCATCTGGGTCCCATCTAAATATGGGTTATAAGTGGGTTTGTCCACGGGTTCCATGTTGGCCCCGTGCAACTTACCCATGTGGGTTTTATGCAGGATTTCCCTGGGCTTTAGGTGGGGCCCAACTGGGCATGATATGCAAAACCCATCTGGGTCCCATCTAAATATGGGTTGTAAGTGGGTTTGTCCACGGGTTCCATGTTGGCCCCGTGCAACTTACCCATGTGGGTTTTATGCAGGATTTCCCTGGGCTTTAGGTGGGGCCCAACTGGCGATGATATGCAAAATCCATCTGGGTCCCATCTAAATATGGGTTGTAAGTGGGTTTGTCCACGGGTTCCATGTTGGCCCCGTGCAACTTACCCATGTGGGTTTCATGCAGGATTTCCCTGGGCTTTAGGTGGGGCCCAACTAGGGATCATATGCAAAACCTATCTGAGTGTTAGGGTGGGCCCAACAAGACAATATGCTTAAAGCCCACCTGAAAATAAAAATTGTTTTCAACACCACACAATTTTTTTTTAAAGCATTAGAGCACACAGTGAGATTGAAACCTCTTCAAATTTTAATATTATTGTAACTACCCATCTTATTATGCTATATTCTGATACCTAATTGTTAAAATTAATATTACTGTTAAAGTTAACACACACTTTGAACCTGTTTTTGAACCAGTGTTTACTGAAAGCTTTGAACATTTGCACAAGAAAAAAACCAGGGACAGTTAGAAGCAGCAGCAACTATACATTTTTCAGTACTGCTTATACTGCAGACATTTGTGCATTCAAGACACCCTCAGTCCTCTTGTCTCTTGTACCAATTTTGAGAGTTCCCTCTCAGCTTCTTGCTGGTTGCAGTCTTCTTAAGAGCCTCTGCAAAACAAAAAAATATATATATATAGCTATATAAGATAACATTAAAATAGCACTTTTGTGCTTAGCTGAATCATTGTGATACTAAAAATAATAATTAAAAAAGGACATTTTAAACTTTGTCAGGAAGATGATGTATGAGGATGCTGCCCTCCCTTACAGTAAGGAAAACAACAGAGTAAAAACCCAGAGTGTTTACATGCCATTCCGATAGACAACTTTTCTAGGATGTGTTTAGTAAACGTGAAATATTATATTACATACACATGTTAAAATACCATATGAAATAACTTATACTAAGGATAAGAAAAAACAACTTCAATGGTAAATGTATTGAAAAATCACTGGAAGGGCAAATTAGAGAATTACTGTTTATTTATTCAGACAATTCTGATTTCAATTTGTAATGATAAAATCAGCTTATAATGTATGCACATGCATTTTAGATATTTTTCTGTTAGGTAGTTTCTCACGTTCAGACTCTCTGACATGGACGTAATAGACCGACAAAATCATGCATAAAGTTTTTTTTTTTTTTTTTTGTATGGCTCCATTGACTTCTACAGTATGAAAAAAATAATATGAAGTCAATGGTACCCCACAACTGTTTGGTTACAAAAATTCCTCAAAATATCTTATTTTGTGTAAAGCAACTTGAGGGTGAGTAAATGACAGATTTTTTTGTTTTTGTCAACTATTTCTTTAAAAGTCAGTTTTAATAACTTAAGTTAGAGCTGCATGATTCTAGATACATAGAGAATCCCTTTTTTTGTTGTTTCAAACAGACATCACGATTCTGAACAGACAACTAAAAATAAAATTAAATTTACTAGAAGTTCTGACAAAATGTTAATGCTGCAGTCTATTTAAAATGCTTAATCTGAATTCATTTAATGTTCTGATGAATGATTAATAATTCTTAATACCTTTACTTGTACTTGTTTCATTACTGGATGAATCTGGGTTTTTAATGAATCTCTTAAATGAATATTTAAATGACAAAATGCATTTGTTTAACAGTCACTTGTCGGCACCTACTGTTGTAACGTCACTGATATAATCTTTATCTGAAGTGTCACAGTGAAAAACTGTGACACAGTCATACCTACACATGTGAAGGATCTATGTCTCACAACGGACCCACCTACATGATGGAGACACACATCAAACCCTCACATTCCATTGAGACAAATCGAAGAACTCCTATCCAACATATGCAGTCGTAAAACTCATGCAGGGTCAGTGAAGGTGAAGCATTTGCTGGACTGTTTGGCTATATCTCAAGATATGCCAAAGAAGACAGTACTTTCACATTGCTTAAAAGCGTTTTACGGGCTTGCCAGGACCAGATAGGGATACCCCTGACCATTTGACCCATAAATTGCTAAAATCCGATCAACAAAAGAGACAATTTTATAGCTCCCTGTCCAGCAGGAGATTCTCCAGCAGACTCTCAGATCTGACCTGAGAATGACCGAAGGACCCTTCCCTTTTCCCCTGCATTCCAAAGGAAAGAGACAAGATTTCTTTGACAATCGTTGCTAATCATTGAAAGTATAAAATTATCAGAGCATAGATTCACAAATAATATGTTGTATGTCTTATTTATGCTTGACGTGTTTCATGTAATCGTGCAACTTTAACCAGTGTTTAATTACCACCCTTTTCTTGTTAAGACCAATGCGGATAGTAACATGTGTGTATGTGGAAGTTTAGTCTTGAACGAATGAAACCAAATGCAGAAGGGTTGAAATGGAGTAAACTTTAATATTATGTACATATTTGCATTTAGAGATTTTTATAGACTATCAACATGGTATTATAGTGTCCTCCTATAAATGAGAGCCTCTGGTTAATTATGCACCTCCGCCTTGCCAGAATCCGATGAGGCGCGTCGGGTCCGGACTTATCCACATAGCAAAAACCCAATGCAGGACAGAACTAGGTGCGCTTGCTGCTTCTCCTGCTCTTCGAGCCTGTCCGCTTGTGGAGAGTGCACCCCACGGTGCTCACTCCGCTTAACCATCAAAAGCGAACACCACACTCAACTCACACTTCAGTGCTTCGTTGAAATCTTCAAGACCGAAAGTCGGGCAATAGACTTTCGGGCAGAACTTCCACGCTTCTGCTTCATCACGACCACGAGGGTTCCAAGGATGTCCTTCCGCCGTCACTGACCATCCTTAACGGGTTGTCCTAAAGACATCCAGAAGCCCGCATCAGCCACGATCACCTCAGCTGTCAACCGCAGAATTCAAGTAACACCAACTCTCTACTCTGCTGACGGGTGAAGTTAGATAGCAGTAAAATTTAAGACAAATGTCTCTGCCTGGGAATTCGTAAGGTTAATTTACATCACTCGTGAAAACTGAGTGATAACTAGACCTCAGAACTGCCTAACAGAAGTTCCTTCCTCTGAACTATTGTGTGTGTGTGTATTGTGTGTTTTAGCTTAAGTTATGTAATCTAGAATAGCCAATAAAAATTAATGTTTCATTTATAAATAATCATCGTCTGGTGTCATATAATTTCAAGGTCAAATCTATTGCCAAAAAGATCCTTTGCTTGCTACCTAGCTCGTAGCTTACTCATAATAATTACCTCTCTTAAGAGCTGACAAATTATCATAATTGTATTTCACCCGTGGCCAGTGAGAATACAAAATTTACATATTCAATTGGTAATATACACTGACATCAACTTCTCGCTGGCCGAGTAGCTGATGGAGTGTAAACTATCAAATTTAGAAGCAATTCGAATCAGGTTGAATTAGGCTCTGCAAATCCGAGTCCTATCAAAACCTGAATCAATAATAATAATTAATTCCCTTACAACTGAGTTAAAATTCCTTACACATGACAACTGCCCTCTCTGTCTGGATCAGTAGGTGCACTGACATGAAGCATTGTGCTCTGAAAAAGCTCCATGTAAACAAATCAATTGAAATAAATGCTCAAACCGATTAATTTCAATTGCTTTAGAAAGGTGGGATAAACCTTCTCTAATCCATTAAATAGAACATGTAAACACTTGATCAAATTGAAAACTGAACTAGAAATGTTAGGCGTATGTGTAATGAAGTAGAAATTATGTTTAATGCACAAAATGAGCTGATGTTGTAATATTATATTAAAGAATATAATAAATGACTGCCGTGTAAATCTAAAATTCTCTTTCTACTTATTGACTGAAGTGGTGCAGGACAACGTTGTCCCGTGTAGGATCTATGTCTCACAACAGACCCACCTACATGATGGAGACACACAGCAAACCCTCACATTCCATTGAGACAAATCGAATAACTCCTATTCAACAGATGCAGTCGTAAAACTCATGCAGGGTCAGTGAAGGTTTTAAGCATTTCCTGGACTGTTTGGCTATACTGTATCTCAAGATACGCTAAAAGGGACAGTACTTTCACAGTGCTTAAAAGCGTTTTACGGGCTTTCAAGGACCAGATAGGGATACCTCATGTCCATTGGACACATACATTTCTAAAATCCGATCAACAAAAGAGACAATTTTATAGCTCCCTGTCCAGCAGGAGATTCTCCAGCAGACTCTCAGATCTGACCTGAGAATGACCGAATGACCCTTCCCTTTTCCCCTGCATTCCAAAGGAAAGAGACAAGATTTCTTTGACAATCGTTGCTAATCATTGGAAGTATAAAATTATCAGAGCATAGAACCACAAATAGTAGGTTGTATATTGTATATATATGCTTGACGTGTTTCATGTAATCGGTGCAAATTTAATCAGTGTTTTATTACCCTTTTTAGGAGATAAGGATATTAAAATGTGTAATATGTGAAGTTTAATCTTGAATGAATGGAAACCACAAATGCAGAATGCTGAAATGAAGTAAACTAATAGTACTGTATGTACAATGCTTGCTTTTAAGAGACTTTATATGAGTATTAACACAACTTTTATAGATGGTGTGATGAATTAAAGCCTCTTGTTAATGTATGCACTCTCCGACCCGCAAGAAGTCGATTGGAAGCCAGCGGCAGGGGACGAACTTATGCCACAGAGCAAAAACCCAACGCATGACAGACTAGCTTGCTTGCTGCTTCTCCTGCTCTCGCCTGTCGCTGTGTTAGAGCACCCCACGTGTGCTCACACGCGTTTACCATCAAAAGCGACTACCACATCTCAAACTCAACACTTCAGTGATACTTCGTTGAAATCGTCAACAAACTTGAAAGTCTTGCACACTAAGACTCTCAGCAGAATTGCTCACACCTCTGCTTCATCACAGACCAACGAGGGGTTTCCCAAAGGACGTCATCCTGACGTCACCGACCAATCAGTAACAGGGTTTCCCTCAAAGACCTCCAGGAAGCCCGCATCAGCCACGGAGTCACCTCAGCTATCAACCAGCAGAACGCAAGTAAACAAACAACTCTCTAATCTGCTGAACTGGTGAATTTAGATTCTCTGCTCTGTGAATTCTTAAGGTGAATTTACATCACTCGTGAAAACGAGGTAGAACTATGAAACTCAGAACTCCGTTAACAGACTTTCCTTCTTCTGAAACGGTATGTTTGTGTGTTTTAGCTTAAGTTTATGTAATCTAGAATAGCCAATAAATTTCATGTTTCATTTGTAAATACTCAATTGTCTGGTGTCATATAATTTCAAGGAAATCTATTGCCACAAGATCCCTTGCTTGCTGCCTAGCTCGTAGCTTACTCATAATAATTACCTCTCTTTCAAGAGCTGTAATTTAATAACTGTATTTCACCCGTGGCCAGGGGGAATACAAAATTTACATATTCAATTGTTAATATACACTGACATCAACTTCTCGCTGGCAGAGTAGCTGATAAGAGTGTAAACTATCAAATTTAGAAGCAATTCGAATCAGGTTGAATTAGGCTCTTCAAATCCGAGTCCTATCAAAACCTGAATCAATGATAATAATTAATTCCCTTACAACTGAGTTAAAATTATTACATATGGTGGAGAATGCGGGCAAGATTTGACTGAAAAATTAATGATACCAAGATAATATTATGAATTTTGTCTATTTTTATCCGGAAAATTAGATAAAAGACAAAAGAGACTGAATTTGTTGTGTTATTTGGTTATGTTATTTTTTAGCACGGAAGAGCGTGTTGTTTGAATATGAAACTCAAGTGTTCTTTAAAGAATTGAACTGCAGAAAAACGTTTTTATTTGTCCAACGAGACAAAATAAGTCGCGTCAGAGCGCACAAGAAAGAAACGGGCATTTTTCCCCCCTTTACTTTCTGTAAAAGGCCTTCATAGTGTGTTTTGTATCAGGTGCGTGGTCCACTTCCATGCACTCTGCTATTGTCTCCCTGTCTGAGGAAATCAGAGTAGTACTGACAATCCGCTTGCCGATTAATCACTAGAAACTAGTGGACTTGAACGCGGTGCTCAGAAAGATGTCCGAACGAGTGACTTTGGAGAATTATGAAAACTTGATCAAGGAAAAGGTGGTTAAATCGGCACGTGTGTTTTGTCTGTAATAACCAATGTGCTTATATCCGCCGAAGATACGTGACAATTATTGTATAATGCAATAATCTGACATTAATTCACCCACTCTGACGAGTTGAGTGTTAGATAGGAATATAAATGGTGTTTTTTTGTGGTGGTGGAAGTGCAAGCCGTTCTCCCTGACACCCACAGCTAGGAAAAGTTCATGCTGTGGACTTTGCCATAGTAAATCGTAAACCGGTGAGGATGTCGAAGAAACCGTTCGCGGAGGGAACTTCCATATTGAGCTGGTTTGTAACAGATATCCAAGCAAGCTGTAGCTTGAAGGCTAGGGTTATCACGAGCATTTGTGGGGGTCTCACATCCCGAAATGTGTCGCAGTGTTTGAAGGGCCTCAATCATTACGCCTGATTTCTTCCGCTAGTTCACACTGATGTCATCCTCCCTTTCTCTCTCTCGCTCTCCTCTTCTCCTCCCATGCAAAACTACAGATAGATGCCAACTAGGGCTGCATGATAAATCACATGCGATATTTAATGCGCATCCTGTCAGAAAGCCGGTTCTGTAATCAGCGGTAAATCTCCGTCACCTGCAGGCTTTCACATTGAGCAGCATTAACTACACATAGCCGTTGTTCACTGACGAGCTGCCCAAAAAATCGCACGATTATGAACTTGGTTTTTGCGTAGCTTGTCAGTGAACTATGGCTCCGTGTAGTAAATGCTGCTCCATGTTAAAGCACGCACGTGATGGAGATTTACCGCTGAATACAGAACCGGCTTTACTGACAATATGCGCGTTAAATATCGCATGCGATTTATCGTGCACCCTAATGCAAACTTTATAAACCTTATTGCAACGTGATTTTAACCAAAAACGTCAGATTAGCGATCTCACAAGTGGTTATAATCACGTTGGTTAAA
>JADLZN010004530.1:46623-97516 GCA_018155175.1 Sinocyclocheilus anophthalmus
CGATCCTCCATTTTGATGATTTAGCATTGTATCACCTTACCGACGACGAGTATAAGGCCGAACTCGAAATCTCGCCCTTCTTCAAACAGCATTCCTTCGTCCTCGATCCAGAACTGGAAGAAAGGATCAAGGAGGAAGGAACGCAACTTATTGATCTGACTCCTGTTGACACAGCCTTAGAAGCTATTGCTCGCCTTCCGCCCACTGGCGCACCAATCATTCGGTCTTGGTCTGCAGCTGATACAGCGCTTTGCATTTCTACTATTGTAGGATATATTGTGACTCTGACACTTGCCTTCCTCCACCACAAGCGAGTGAATGCCGTCCAAGAGTCTTTCAACAAATGCACGTCCAGCGTCCCGCACATGTTCCGACGTGATAAAACGGACCAAGAACCTGAACCTGAGAACTCAACAAACCTGATTGAGATTACGCCTATACTGCCTCGTCGAACCTCTGACAATTAGAGCAATCTAAAATGACACAATAATGATACAAGTAATCCTAAATAATGCACCCCTATGTCTTCTCAAGTTTCGAACCAGATCATTCCCAAATTACCCAAGTCCTGCACCAGAATTCAGTCAGTGATGGAGATGTTGTTCGTGTCTTGTGTGTGCCTGTTCTCTCTCTCTATGCCTCTTGTTCCAGTGCCCACCGATGTTCGCACTGGGAACATCACCGAGCCAAAGGGGGATGTGTAGGATCTCTGTCTTACAACAGACCCACCTACATGATGGAGACACACAGCAAACCCTCACATTCCATTGAGACAAATTGAATAACTCCTATCCAACAGATGCAGTCGTAAAACTATGCAGGGTCAGTGAAGGTGAAGCATTTCCTGGACTGTTTGGCTATCTCTCAAGATATGCTAAAGAAGACAGTACTTTAATGGTGCTTAAAATTGTTTTACGGGCTTGCAATGAGCAGATAGAAATACCCTCATGACCAGTGGATGCATAAATTACTAAACTCCGATCAACAAAAAGGACAATTTTATAGCTCCCTGTCCCGCTGGAGATTCTCCAGCAGACTCTCAGATCTGACCTGATAGTGACTGAAGGACCCTTCCCTTTTCCCTCTCATTCCAAAGGAAAGAGACAAGATTTAGTTGACAATCGTTGCTAATCATTGGAAGTATAAAATTATCAGAGCATAGAACCACAAATAGTAGGTTGTATATTGTATATATATGCTTGACGTGTTTCATGTAATCGGTGCAACTTTAACCAGTGTTTAATTACCCCTTTTTAGGAGATAAGGATATTAAAATGTGTGTAATATGTGAAGTTTAATTTTGAACGAATGGAAACGAGAAATGCAGAATGCTGAAATGAAGTAAACTAATAGTACTGTATGTACAATGCTTGCTTTTAAGAGACTTTATATGAGTATTAACACAACTTTTATAGATGGTGTCCTCATGTGATGAATTAAAGCCTCTTGTTAATGTATGCACGCTCCGCCCCGCAAGAAGTCGATTGGAAGCCAGCGGCAGGGGACGAACTTATGCCACAGAGCAAAACCCCAATGCAGTACAGACTCCTTGCTTGCTTGCTGCTTCTCCTGATCTCGCCTGTCGCTGTGTTAGAGCACCCCACGTGTGCTCACGCATTTAACATCAAAAGCGACTACCACATCTCAAACACTTCAGTGATACTTCATTGAAATCTTCAAAGAACTTAAAGTCATGCACACTAAGACTTTCAGCAGAACTCCTCACGCCTCTGCTTCATCACAGACCAACGAGGGGTTTCCCAAAGGACGTCATCCTGACGTCACCGACCAGTCAGTGACGGGGTTTCCCTCAAAGACCTCCAGGAAGCCCGCATCAGCCACGGAGTCACCTCAGCTGTCAACCAGCGGAACGCAAGTAAACAACATTTCTATGATCTGCTGAACTGGTGAATTTAGATTCGTTGCTCTGTGAATTCTTAAAGTGAATTCCCATCCCTCGTGAAAACGAGATAGAACTATGAAACTCAGAACTCCGTTAAAAGAATTTTCTTCCTCTGAAACTGTATGTATGTGTGTTTTAGCTTAAGTTTATGTAATCTAGAATAGCCAATAAATTTCATGTTTCATTTATAAATACTCAATTGTCTGGTGTCATATAATTTCCGTGTCAACTCTATTGCCAAAAGATCCTTGCTTGCTACCTAGCTCGTAGCTTACTCATAATAATTACCTCTCTTAAGAGCTGACAAATTATCATAATTGTATTTCACCCGTGGCCAGGGAGAATACAAAATTTACATATTCAATTGGTAATATACACTGACATCAACTTCTCGCTGGCAGAGTAGCTGATAAGAGTGTAAACTATAAAATTTAGAAGCAATTCGAATCAGGTTGAATTAGGCTCTTCAAATCCGAGTCCTATCAAAACCTGAATCAATAATAATAATGAATTCCCTTACAACTGAGTTAAAATTATTACACCCACAAGTGACTGTTTCGGACTCTGAGTCTTCAAGACACCAAGCATGGGAAGGGGTGTTTATTGCTTGGTTAGTATGAGCAGCACAGCACAAAACTTTGTGTGCTTGTCGTCTCCTAATTAGGATTAAAAAGAAGACAGATGTTAAGTTTGCTTTTTAAAACAAATGGATGTTTACACCATGTCGACGCCAGTCGCGAGCAGCGCAGCACGGCGCGACTAAATGCAATAGAACCCATTATAATCAGTGACTCTGTCTACACTGGATGCGATGCGACATGATAAATCCCCGACAGCAAACTGATACTTCGTTCTATTTATGATGTACTGACACCTAGTTAAATGATTTTCAACGGTCGCTTTGTCGCGTCTAGTAGACAGACATTAGCTGTTGTGCCATGGCGCAACATGACAACTGTCACGTCTGGTGTAGACACGGTGTTAGTATGCGACAACAACAATCGTTGTCATTTAGGAATAAGAGTAAATGGGGTTTGGATCTAGATTATGATCTTTTAACGATTAATCGTGCAGCTCTAATTTCTGATAATAGATGCGTCTCCATATATTTCTGATAATATTTTTAGAGAAACATTACACTTAATTCATAATAAATCATAATTATACATTGTATTAAAGGGATAGTTCACTCAAAAATAAAAATTATGTCATCATTTACTCACAAAATCAGTTGACGGGCCCCACTGATTTCCACAGTAATTTTTTTCCTACTACTGTATGGAAGTCAATGGCTACTATGAACTGTGTGGTTATCACCATTCTTGAAAATATGTTTTTGTCTTCAACAGAAGAAAGAAATTCATACAGGTTTGGAATGACATGAAAGTGTGTAAATGATGGTAGAACTTTCATTTTGGGGTGAACTGTCCCTTTAAGTAAATTATGTAAAATCAAATTAAGTCAAATTATTACATTTAGTAAAATCAAAACATCTTGCATATCACAAAAGGTCAGTGAATCCATACCAGAAGTGACAGTGCAGTGTAGCAGATAAAGGACAATCCTCCTCCAAGTGGCCAGTAATGAAGCTGCGTTCACAGGGGCTGGCGATGAGGTTGCTTGGGCGTTCTCACTACTGGTTGCCTTCACAGCGAATCAGGTTTCTTGACACTAATTCGCTGGACATGCCCTATCCTGTCACCAATGGCCTCTGTTGCCGGCAAAATCAAAACCCACCCAAAAGGGCTCTCCATTGAAATGAATGGGATCGCGTTGCTTTGTCGTTGTGTGTCGCTTGTAGTGTGAACAGGGCTTCAGCTGGATCCTTGGAGAATCTGGAGTGGGGTGGGTCCTTAATAAGAATGATTTTTTTTTTAACCATTCTTTTAAACAATCTTAAACGTATTTAAATTGTACTACCATTTGACATTATAAGTCATTTAGACAACATAAACAAATTCTCAGCTTTAAAACTGTAAGTAATGATTCAAAATTTAAACCTAATGCATGACAATCCCATCAGAAAAATGTGAATCCCCCCAAAAAAGACAGAGGATTCACAAAAATGGACCTTTCCATAGATATCATAGCAAGGTAAACACAACTGTAGCTTTAAAAAAAAAGGCCAATTTGTACACCACAATCAAACCAACCTTCATATAATTTTCCCTGCAGCAGCATTTATCCTGATAGGACACATCTGAAGGTTGTGATGTTCTCCAGTGAATGAAATAAAGGACTGATGATGGTGACAAGTTCTATTCCCCTTTTCTTGTGCCACCTCAGAGGAAGAAAGACAACAGGAAAAAAAAAGTTACAAATTTTCTATCACCAGTGGAGGAAACATCTTACAAATGTACTTATGATTAGAATCATACTTAAGATATTAATCCCAATGTGAGGTCTAGAAACGGTTAAAACTGAATAACATCTTACTGTATAGTCTCTGTGTTGGGTACCTGTTTTCCCTGAAAAACGTGTGCTTGATCTAAAAATGTAAACCAATATCTTTATCATTAGCAGTTATCAGTATTTGAAGAGGTGAAAAAAATAAAAATTACTCCGAAACTGTCATCGACACAAGCATAACAAATATAAAACATCTCAACTTTCCTATATATTCCAGTGTTTCTGAGTGTAAATGCGTTTTACATTCACTGTACTTGTCCCCCCCCGATTTTTGCCCTCTCCCTTACGATGCTCCTTTACTTCTCACGAGTTTGAGTTTTAAACTAGCTGACATTAATACAAACACACAGATCATTGAAATACATAACTACTAGCCAGCGCGCTAACGCTAATCGCGATTAACCTCTCACTCACATAAATTATGGACACAAAACATAACTTTACGTTGGTTTGACTGAAATATGTTGTGTTACCTGATATGCAGTCTGCCCCTTCCTCTGTGTTCACACTCCAGCTTCTGTTCTCCTTTGACATGTCACAGCTCATATTAGTTTAAAATAAGAATGTAACAGGCACATAATCAGGAACTGAGTGACCGAGTAATCTCGCGGGTCAGTAGCAAACACACAGCACCAAACGGACGTATATTCAAACCTGACCAGTAAGAAGGCGCGCACTTTTGTCATTGGCCAGTTTCGTGGATGACAGTCAGATTAGCCAATCATGATGAAAGCAACCAGGTGAAACAACCAATTGCAATTGTTTCAGAGTGGTAACGAAAGTAAAGAGTTTTTTTTTAAAGAAACCTGTGTATTTTTTAGGCTGTATTATTTGTTTAGTTCAGTGTATGAATAAAAATGTAATAATGAATTGCAAACTGTAGGCACCTACACAAAATTGTAAATCCACACAAAATCTCACTGCTCTTTTGAGATTAAAACTGCATCCATTATACTTATTGTTATTAATGACAATAATTATATTTGTACATATACATTTGGATTTTTGAAGATGTGTTTTGATCAAAATATCATAAAATGCTAATAAATAAAATAATAATGATCATAATAATTCAAAAGGCAGATATTTCTTGTTAATGACATGACATTGATTCAACATAGATATTTAAAAAAAAATTTTTTTTAATGATTTGTTTTTGGTAAAAACTTTTTTTCAATGATTTAGCATTAAACTTCATATCAACATTGTGTAAACGTTAAAACAGCAACTGGCATTATTTCAATCATATTTCAACTCTGAAGGTTGGTCATGTGCCAACTAGACTGAAAAAAAAAGTCTGTACTGTTGGTTCGAAAAGAAAAAGGAAGACAATATGCTAACTGAATGGAACTTTATTCTGAACATGTGTGTCATATGCTGCAAACACGATTTCTGGATTTTTCCATCAGAAACATGAATTTCAATTCTATCTTTCTTCACTTGGGCTATTTCATTATCTGTTACTAACCAACTGACCATTACACTCTGGAGTACTTCTGTGAAATCAGGCAGCTTTTGCTAGGGGTTTGAGTTCTTCTACCCATCTCAAAGCCACTATAATCCAATTATTTTGATAGATAATTGGCTTTCTGTAACCCGTTCTTCATATTGCACAGTGACCATTTTCTGGATATTTTGAACCATTTGTATAGATTTTGAAACAACTATATGGAGATAAGCATGTGCTTTGCAGACCATTGCTGATGGCACTGTTGTATATTCCAGGGCTTTTCAACTGACTCATGAATTCTTCAACAGTCCTAAATGTACTGTTGAGTTTAGTTCTATCTCTAACCAAACACACCAAACAAGCTAATCACAGTGTTCACAATTATTTGTGAATAAGAGACAGGTGTGTTTAATTAGTGTTGAAATTAAAGTCTGCTATAGGCCTACACCAGCTCTCCAGGACTGGAGTTGAGAACCAGTGGCCTATTCACCTTATGTAGCCCACCCTTTTTTAGTGCTGCTTTTGCTGTCTTCTGTGATCTGACAGATTTATAAATGAATCACTCGTTTTAAAATCTTCCTGGTCTACTTACATTTGTTAAGACATTTGCTTTAAACATTACATTGTTCACGATAACTTTCATTAATTCTACAATACATAAAACCACTTTACCAGCTACTTAGACAGCGATGCCATAGAAACTTACAGAGCTACTGCACAAACGGAAGTTCAAACACAATATTCTGAAGATGGTGACGTGCTTGTTTCTCTGGAGAATAAAGTCAATACTGTACTCACATAGATCCCAAACACACTGCCCAATCTGTACCTATAGTACCTATTTGTGTACTACCTAGGGTCCAAGTCAGCCAATATAGGACTGATTATGTTTGCTCATTTCTTACCCAGAATGCTTATGTCTTACCCAAAAGGGCCCCATATTAGTGATGGGAAGTTCGGATCATTTTACTGACTCTCTCCTTTGATCTCGTTCATCAAAATTAACAAATCTTTATTCAAGTCTTCAAGTTTATTTCAATCATTTAAGTGGCATTAAATATTATACTTTTACCAGCCAAATTCCCCGAACACATCCACCTATGCAATCCTGATAATATTCCAAATTAGAAAATCATAATGCAGCCAAAGATAATTTATAGGGAACATAAATAATGACTTTACCTTCAGAGTCTTTCATTCATTTGTCACATGACAGATGCAATGAACAGATCAATCATGAATGACCCATCACTACACTAGAGATTACCTATGTGGGTACTACCTTGGGCCAATGTAGGCAGCCTATATGGGACTGATTGTGTTTGCCCATGTTTTACCCATATGGTTTCGCAAAGTGGGCCGCGTACGTGTTTCCCCATTCAGAACCCATATAGAGGTTGCCTTTGTGGGTACTACCTTAGGCCAGTGTAGGCAGCCTATATGGGACTGATTGTGTTTGCCCATGTCGAGCCAGTATGGTTTGGCCAAGGGGGCCCCATATGTGTTTCCCCATTCAGAACCCATAAAGAGATTGCCATTTTGCGTACTACCTTGGGCCCATGTAGGCAGACTATATGGGACTGATTGTGTTTGCCCATGTCGAGCCAGTATGGTTTGGCCAAGAGGGCCCCATATGTGTTTCCCCATTCAGAACCCATATAGAGGTAGCCTATGTGGGTACTAACAGTGGGCCCGATGACTAAATGGACAAAGGTGACTATATGGGACTGATTGTGTTTGCCCATGTCGGGCCAGTGTGGTTTGGCCAAGAGGGCCCCATATGTGTTTCCCCATTCAGAACCCATATAGAGGTTGCATATGTGGGTACTATCTTGGGCCAGTGTAGGCAGCCTATATGAGACTGATTGTGTTTGCCAATGTTTTACCAATATGGTTTGGCAAAGAGGGCCCCATATGCGTTTCCCCATTCAGAACCCATATAGAGGTAGCCTATGTGGGTACTACCTTGGGCCAGTGTAGGCAGCTTATATGGGAATGATTGTGTTTGCCCATGTTTTACCCATATGGTTTGACCAAGAAGGCCCCATATGTGTTTCCCCATTCAGAACCCATATAGAGGTTGCCTATGTGGGTACTACCTTGGGCCAGATGACTAAATGACACTGTGATATATGGTAATGATTGTGTTTGCACATGTTTTACCCATATGGTTTGACCAAGAGGGCCCCATATGTGTTTCCCCATTCAGAACCCATATAGAGGTTGCCTATGTGGGTACTACCTTGGGCCAGTGTAGGCAGCCTATATGGGACTGATTGTGTTTGCCCATGTCGAGCCAGTATGGTTTGGCCAAGAGGGCCCCATATGTGTTTCCCCATTCAGAATCCATATAGAGGTTGCCTATGTGGGTACTACTTTGGGCCAGTGTAGCCAGCCTATATGGGAATGATTGTGTTTGCCCATGTTTTACCCATATGTCCAAAAACAGAAAGAGAACAACCCATACCCTACTCTTTTCCTCGGTTATGAGAAGCCTCCAGAAAAGAGACGCTGACTCCTCAGGAGGGATGACAGTTCATTCTCAACTGGTAACTTTACTCACTAACGTAAGCGTTACACAAATTTCAGCGTTTGACTGGAAAACATGATTAATAGAAAAGGGTTGTTTATACTTGCTGGCTATCTAGCTAGCTTATCACAAATGTGCATGATTTCCTTGCTCATTTCTGCAGTACTCGTTCTTTTCATACTGTATTGTAACGTGACTACCAAATTAGTTTTATCTATCAGTTACAGGTATTCATTTAAATTACACGCATTATGCATTTGTAGCATGCATTTTTTTCTGTTTTATCTATATTAATTTGCAAATTTAATATAGTGTGCCATCCTAACACCACACACACAATACATTACTCAAATGTATCTTATGGTAAAATATATTACACATAAATGACTAATTCCTGTGATAATTTGCGCAGCTATTAGTCATTTATGTGCAATATATATATTAGAAAGACAAAGCCAGAAATGTATTTTAAGGTTATAAATAATTTTTCCTAAAATACATTTCTGAATTTTTCTTATTTTGTTAAACAACCACAGCAACAACTCTTATTGAATTCTCAGTGTGCAATTGTTCTGTTACCTGTAGGTGAGCTTGATACCATGGCTGTGGAACAAAATCCTACTTCCCTCTGTGATGCCCAAACGCAGTGGTCCGATCCATGGATGGAGGACCACACTTATTCGAAAGGACCCACCATCCCATGTGGCTTAACACTCGCACCACCCCCTGAGTTACAGCCAGCTGCAAGTTATACATTGACAAACAATGCAGACTGCTTGTTGTACTAGGGTTGGACAATAAATCAATATCAATATGTATCGCGATATAATTCTTTTCAATAACGGTGATACGATTTTTAAACAAATTTCTGATATCTCAATATACATTACCAGTGTTTCCCAAACATTGATGTATTTGTGGCGTTTGACTTCGTTGAATAAACATGAGCACTGCACGTTTCAAAAATCAAAAACTGGCGCGGGTGTTTTTATATCACTGTATATCTGAAGGAAACCGACTGTCTTCAGAAAAGTTTCGATGACATTTTCATTTTATCTGATAAAGTGGCAATCATGAGCGGAGCTGCTTTGATTACAGCCGGTACCGGAGAAACCGTTAGTTCTACCGCTCTCAATGCACCTCCTGCTGGCAGACAATCAGTTTTTCAATTTTCAATAAACCCGTCTCCAGCAACATTGTTTTGTTGTTGCTCTTTTTTCTGCAGCAACTCAGAGCACTTTTCATAATCTTTATCCTGGCTGAAGCACATTTGTTTCAATCTATAACAATAATAAGCCACCCTACATTACAGTCAAAAGTTTTTGAACAGTAAGATGTTAATGTTTTTTTTTTTTTTTTTTAAGAATTCTCTTCTGTTCACCAAGTCTGCATTTATTTGATCCAAAGTACAGCAAAAACAGTAAAATTTTGAAATATTTTCTATTTGAATATATTTTAAAATGTATTTATTCCTGTGATGCAAAACTGAATCTTCAGCATCATACTCCAGTCTTCAGTGTCGCATGATCTTTCCGAAATCATTCTCATATGCTGATTTGCTGATTATCAATATACAGTTGAGTATTTTTTTTCCGGATTCTTTGATGAATAGAAAGACCTAAAGATCCGCATTTATCTGAAATAAAAAGCTTTTGTAACATTATAACTATACCATTCAAAAGATGAGTCAGTATGATTTCTTTTCTTTCTTTCTTTTTGGAAGACATTATAGACATTACTACTTTTACGCCTTAGCAAGGATGTTTAAATTGATCAAAAGTGATGATAAATAAATTTATAATGTTACAAAAGATTCTATGTCAGATAAATGCTGTTTTTCTGAACTTTCTATCCATCAAAAGAAACCTGAAAAAATTCTACTCAGCAGTTTTCAACATAATTAATAATGATTTTTGAGCAGCAAATCAGAATACTAGAATGATATCTGAAGGATCATGTGAAGACTGAAGACTGGAGTAATGATGCTAAAAATATAGCTTTGAAAATAACAGGAAATAAATTGCATTTTTAAATATTTCCAAATAGAAAAGAGTTATTTTAAGTAGTAAAATTATTTCAAAATGTTACTGGTTTTGCTGTATTTTGGATCAAATAAAATGCAGGCTTGGTGAGCAGAAGAAAATTCATTAAAAATCTTACTGTTCAAAAACTTTTGACTGGTATGTTAGAAGATATTAATAATTAATAAGTTGAGTCTGAGATGTTTATTTGACAGTAATTTCACATTTCTTGTTTGTATGAAGACTAAATACAAATAAAAGGTGAACATTAATTTATTTGTGCTGTTTTTTTTTCTTAAATATTATATAGTTTTATAGGAGGTTTCATAGACTTGGAAAATTTATTTTTCATAAGTTTGTATGCACAGATATCTGTTGTGGCGTTCTTGGCAGTTTTTTACGAGGCTTTTTTAAATAGTGTTCATATCAATATCGGAAATTATATCGTATCGACCGAAATTAAGAAATCATTCAAGTTGTTTATTTTGTTTAAAAATTTTATAAATGTATGAGGTGGCAAGAGGGGTCTTTTACCCCACACACGGGGTAAAAGACTCACCAGCATGGGGTAAAAGGCACACGGTATTGATACAAATACTTCAGATAAACACTAATGTTTTTAACAAAAAAAAAAAAAAATCTAAGTTAAGGCTGCGTTAAAAACAATCAACTTAGCAAAGTTTGTACATTTCCTGCGTATTTGCAAAATAAACTAATTTTTGTTCAATAAAAAAAAAAAAAAAAAAAAAAAAAAAATAAAAAAAAAAACAAACAAAAAAAAAAAAAATTACTGTCATTAAAATAGGTAATATAAAAAAATATATTTAAAAACAGAAACAAAATCATTTTTATAAGTAAAGATTCTGAAAGTATTGAAGGAGATCCATTAATAATTGAATATATATTTACAGTAGTAACAACAAATGATATTTTATTTTATTATATGATATGATTAATATCATGTTTTTAAATATGATGGTTTTATTCTAAAAATTGTGATTATCTCTAAAATGGACACCCAGCATAATATATGATATTAACCATCTGAATCTAACCATGTCATGTCAACAAAAGGAAAAGACAGCATCTATTAATTATCATGTTAATTACTGTGCCTTGTTAATTACTGTGCCTTTAGCCCCAACAGCAGGGGCACTTTTTACAGTAGCCCCTCACTGCAGAACAAAGATCCAGGGGGTGGGGTTGGATCCACATCTAGGGGGTGCAGATGGTAGGTTTAAGGGTGGAGATGGTTGGGTTTAGGGATCAGGGGGTGGAGACGGGTAGGTTTAGGTATATGTAAGGTGGGAGGAGTTGGATCTGCATCCAACCTCGCCCCCTGGATCTTGTGTTCTGCAGTGAGGACCATCTCGCTTTTTACCCCAAATACCATACTTTTACATATTCTTCAGTTATTTAAAAACTGTTGCTTTAATTATCTTAAACAAAACTGAAAATCATAAAGAAGACTGTTGTCTCAAAATATATGCATTAATTTGAGCGATTCTCATTTGCTACTTAAATCTACAACATTTTAAAAAACATAAATTATTAGATTAAGTAAGCCTATGCACAGAATCAACTTTGCACTGCTGCGCGTGATCACGTCCAGGATCAGACAAAAATACACGTGCATCTTGAAAATCGGATGTTTTGGAAAGTGCTATGCCACGTTTTTGTGCTATCTAGTGGTTTAGATGAAAATAATATCAAAGGCGCCTTTAGCCCCGTTGTACTCTCCTATCTGAAGTACATTTTAATACGCTTAAGAATAGGCCTACATCTTTTTTTCCCGTGAGTACCGGTATATATTATCAAAATCTAAATTTTTGAAAAATATTGAGATATTAATTTTGCCCATGCCCTAACACTAGGTGGTGCTATGTAATATTTATGTGGACAGATACATTTATTATATAGCACCACCTAGTGTCGGGCAGATGTGTGTCTGTGCAACAGTGCAAGTTCTACCAAATTTGTGGTTTCCACCATTTACATTCTCTGATGCCCATAATATAATAACAATGGGTTTCAGCACATGCTTGAACCCATGCTTGGTTACAGATTTAGGGAGATTTCCAGCACACAGCCTCCATGTAGTTCAAAATTATCACCACCAGGTGTCCGACTAGAACCATATTTTCAATAAATTTGAGACCCAAATAAAAAGTCCAGGTTAAAGCAAAGCAGTTTACTATCATGGCATTATTGACTGGGTTTCTGACTGAGCTACGTTTTAGGGTATTTCTTTACAGGAAAGTCAGTCACAAACAAATTCAAATATGTTTAACAATGATTTGAACATTTCTCCAGATTATATTATATAAACAAAAAAAAACAGAAAGAAAAAAAACCGCAACAATAAAACATCTGGGGAATTAAATAGACGAACATACAAGATTATATACGTACTACTGTAAAAAAAAAACTTGTATTTACGGTTTAAAATATATTGCCATGTTCAATAAAAAAAAAACGACAACGACACACACACTGTTTGAAATTGTTGAATTTACAAATAGTGTTTTCAAAGATTCAGATTCACCACATTCTCTCACCCCATGTGTATCTGAGAATATCTGTGTGCACTTGGGTGTAGTTTCTATGCAAGCGTGTACACTCCATTGAGGTGCGTGTGCAGCGGCAGCGACAGATGGCGGGCTCCTCTTCCCTCGGGAAGGCAATCTCTACGAATGCGAGCGCGTGTCAATCACCCGCTCTCATGTGATGGCTCCTGCCAGTGACGTGCCCACCATATGGCCTGGCATCAGAGCAGGTATGTAAGGCTGCCTGCAAGGGATGCCACACCGCCTCGCTGCAGTCCGGAAAAAAGATAACTCGTACCGGATCAAGAGACAATTGAGCTTCTCTTTTTCTTAATCTTCTTAGCGTAGTAGGGAACTAGCGTGGAGATGGTGTAGACATACGCGCCCTCATCCATAGAGCACCACAAACTAGGTGAGTTTTTCGAACGCGACAGAATCATAACAAAATCTAATAATTATTTATAATAAGATATGTCAACTGATGCTGGTTCAATTTATTTGTTATGCGTTTATACAATTTAGATATTTATCATCGGTGTTTTCATCTTCGTTTTTTTTTTATTAGATCATTTTAGTCTATACCCTATCATACGTTAGAATTAAAGCAGACGTGTAATGTTACATATGAGAACGAAAATCTGAATCGACTCGTTCAGAACAGATGTTAGGCTATATCAAAACGGCTACACAGTTTTTTTAAAAAAATACTAAAAAATAATTTTTTTTTTTAAATTTTTTGTTTTTTTTTTTTTTTTTTTTTTTTTTGGCTAATTCTGGTATTCAGACATATTTCACAAAACATTTATGAGATTGGTTAGCAGAGAGTGTTGTGTAAGAGAGAAAAACATTTAATTATTCAAAAACATTTAAACATTTAAAACGGGTAAATCTGTTTAGTAACCTCTTTGTTACATTTTCAGACTTTTGTTGAGATTTACATAGAAGCTACTTAATAATGAAGTTTATTTTTGGGGGGGGGGGGGGGGGGGGAATCAAAGAATCTTTAGTATTTTTTTATTACATAAAATATTATTATGTTTATACGTTCAGTAAAATTATCGAATTATCTTAGAAGTTTTTTTTTTTTTTTGGACTTTATACTGACGGAGATAACAATGTCCCCTCCTTTGAATGGAAAGTAGGGGACAGGAGGTAGAGCGACAATTGTTTTAGAACCGAGACATGGGTTGCATTCATCAAGAGCAGGGAATTGGCTATTGAAATGAGATCGTATTACAAATAAATATTAGATTGACTTTACCGTTACAGCTTTTCTTTTCTTTCGTTACGTTTTTCTTTTTATGTTTTCGCCGTTTTAAACGTTTTCGAAAAAGTGTTTTTTTTTCTAATGTGCTGGAATGCTGCCAGAATGAAGATAGAAATGAAAGGGTGATGGGGGTACCCGCTGCTCAAAATGCCCCCCTGAGACCCAAAGACAGGGGCCGCGTGCGAGGACCTGCTGCGAGGGGCCAAGCATGACTACAGAAATTGGGAATTGGGGAGTGAGACCGTCTGGCGACGTCTGTCTCTCTCCCTGAATTAAAATAACATTTTATATTAGTCTTCTCCCAAGATACTCCCAGCTTTCTGAAAATTATGGCCATAGTTATTTAGCCTATTCATATTTCCCATGCCAATTACATTTTTTGCTCTTCATTTTAAATAGTTTGTTTCATCAAAGGTAACAGTGAAAACTACATTTAAAACAATCCTTATTTACTTCCATAATGGCAGAGTGCATTACCTTTACATTTCGCCGAGGTCGTTATTATTATTTCAAACCACATTTGTGCGGTACACAATTTGAACGGCAGAGTTTAATAATTAAAACGTGTTTTAATGTTTCAGTGCCGCTACCATGTTGACTAGATTATTCAACGAACCTTCACTGCTTCCGGACATGCAGAAGTTCGGGGGCTGGGTGGATGACAGCGGGAGCGAGGACTCCAAAATCAAGGACGAGGAGCAGGAGCGCTGTCGCCTAGACGACGAGGACTTGGACGAGGGCGATGTGAAAGACGGGAGCAGCCGTGCTCAGTCAGAAATTGCAGGGGAGGAGGACGATGATGAGGATGTTGATGAAGATGATTGTGAAGATGACGGGGACGGAGACAGGCCCAAAAAACGTGGGCCAAAAAAACGCAAAATGACACCGGCTAGGTTAGAGCGCTCGAAAGTACGGCGCCAAAAAGCAAACGCCAGAGAGCGCACACGCATGCACGATCTAAATTCAGCACTGGACAATCTACGCAAGGTCGTACCATGCTATTCAAAAACTCAGAAACTCTCCAAAATTGAAACACTAAGGTTGGCGAAGAACTACATTTGGGCGCTGTCAGAAATCCTGCGGAATGGGAAGAGACCGGACGTGGTTTCGTATGTACAGACACTGTGCAAAGGCCTCTCCCAACCCACGACCAATCTAGTGGCTGGGTGCCTCCAACTTAACTCAAGGAATTTTCTAACGGAACAATGTCAAGAGGGAGCGCGCTTTCACTTACCTAACCCCTCGTTCTCCATGCACGCATTTCCATACCAGTGCTCCCGTCTATCAAGCACACACTGTCAGTCCGGGTCCAATGCACATAGCCTCCGAAATCACTCTTTCTGTTCGTCCTATGAGGCTCTGTACACCGAAGGCACGTCCCCAGAATACAACAGTCCAGATTACGAGAGTCACCACAGCCCTCCGATGTGTGTAAATGGTAACTTTGCTTTAAGACAACCGGAGTCACTGTCACCAGAAGCGGAAAGAGGTTATCAATATTCTATGCATTACACCAATCTGCATGGCTCACGGTCCTCCGCTGCTCATGGTCTTGCTTACGGCCCATCAGGAACTCGCAGCGGCAGCGCTCACTCAGAGAACCTTCCACCGTTTCATGATGTTCACGTGCACCACGATCGGGCGCCTCCATACGATGAACTCAACGCCCTTTTCCACAATTAGGTGATTTTTCCCTGTTAATGAGAAAGAGAAAAAAAACAGACGTGGAAAAGGAAAAGACATTTCCACATTCAAAACATGAATTAATTTAGTAATAACTAAATATATAATGACATATATAATGACATGCATATATTATATATATATATGGTGTTTTTTTACATTATTGGACAATAATCATTTCAATAATTACATAATGAACCTTAATGGACAAAATATAAAAGAAGTGAATAAATCCAACTGCTAAAAACATTGGGCAAAGTGGGATTGCTATTTCTGATCGATTCTAATGTTTTGAACCATAATGAGTATCTAATGTAATAACTCAAACTGTTAAATGAATTCTGTTTCTTGATCAAATAAATTTTTTTTTTTACATTATTGGACAATAATCTTTTCAATAATTCCATAATGAACCTTAATGGACAAAATATAAAAGAAGTGAATAAATCCAACTGCTAAAAACATTGGGCAAAGTGGGATTGCTATTTCTGATCGATTCTAATGTTTTGAACCATAATGAGTATCTAATGTAATAACTCAAACTGTTAAATGAATTCTGTTTCTTGATCAAATAATTTTTTTTTTTTTTTTACATTATTGGACAATAATCTTTTCAATAATTCCATAATGAACCTTAATGGACAAAATATAATAGAAGTGAATGAATCCAACTGCTAAAAACATTTTGCAAAGTGGGACTGCTATTTCTGATTGATTCTAATGTTTGAACCATAATGAGTATCTAATGTAATAACTCAAACTGTTAAATGAAGTCTGTTTCTTGATCAAATAAATAAAGACGCATAATGTTCCAGAATCATCTGGGGGCTGTCATTTACCATTGGAAATTGGTCAGGCAGAAATTTTAAAGAATATACCAACTAATTCAAGAACAAACAAACTTGTGAGTAAACCCAGTACAATTTCACAAATAATGAAAAACGAAAAAATTAATTTTATTTATGTTTTGATGAAAATTTCAAATAAGCTATTTTACATACCACCAGAAGTTAGTATAATGTATTTTTGAAGTCGACAGCTGCAAATTTCACTATCACAATCAGTCTAATTGTACAACAGTGCTGGGATAAGATAAAATGCAAAACGGTTGGAGGACGAATTAAAATGGAAGGCATCATTATGTGTAGATATAAATTAAAGATAAAATCTGCGCGCGCGCGCGCACACACACACACACACACACATATATATATATATATATAGGTTATCACAAACTTCTGTAGATTTCTTCTCGTGTGAGTGTGTGTAGACAGAGCTAATATATTAGCTATATCTACACACTCTCACACGAGAAGAAATCTACAGAAGTTTGTGATAACATATACGGATAAATTCTTTCGGGGAAAAAAATGGAAATAGATAGACTCTACTAATCATTATGTCGGATCATTAAAATTATAGGGCAGCTTTCCTGCATTGGGAAACGCCAAACAATGGTACTAACACTGACAACACTACTAACTCATCGGGGGGGGGGGGGGGGGGGGCGTTATGGTTGGTTCAATTTTATATATTATAGCATAGAATAAACTCTTCAATTTGTGTTCTGTATTTTCAGTCTCAGTGTTTTTCTTAAATATATATTTCACAGCAACTAAAATATTTTAAATATTTTCGCATATAGTAAAGCGTAAATTGTTTAAATATGATTGTTTACATATTTACATCCATTTGTTTAGCATAATTACAGGACTGCTAAGTCCTGTTTTCAGTTAATTCTAGTCTGCGAAACATTATTATTATTATTATTATAGTCAGCAAAATTCTTAATTCTATATTTAGGCAAGTTGGAGTACACCATGATCTCTTCACATTATGAATAAATTAACTAATTCGTGAAAGAATTTTACTTTGTGACAATTTGTACATTAATTATCCCACGGTTGGAATTTAGGTAGCATGAACATATTATTTCATTATCATTTTAGCAATCACGAATATACCAATCAATGCAATTTAAGTGCACAAATAAATAGTTTGAGTGGGGCAGCAAATGTTGCATTCGTTAAAGCACTATGTCATTGGTATTGTTACCATAGGACTACTTTAATCTAAGATGATTATCATTGCTCCTTGAAATAGTATTAAAATATATCGGAATAGTTAGGCCTATTTATAGTTTTACATAGGTATGTTATTAAATTGCATTTTAACGTTGGGATATTTATTTATTTATTATTTATGTTGCTATCAATCAGCAAATTCAGTTCTAAAAAAAATTAAGTTCTTTGTGTTGCATTAGATTTTTTAAAAACAGTCCAGGTGTCATCTGTCAGCAGAGGGAAAGTAAAGCGCTTCTAGGTTCCTTGAAAAACTAGAGCAAAGTTTCTAAAGAAGTGTATGGATGGAAAAAAGTCACATATATATGACCACACAACAAAACCGTTTTTGACATTTTTTATTTTCATTTTAGTTTCCGCCCGAAATCAGGTAGAACTGTACATCACAGAAACCTTTGAGTTCAAAGCGCTTATTTCTCTTGTGATTAAGGCATTGATGTTTTGAGCCCAGAAGGTAAAAGCCAACAAGGAGACAAAAGGCGCTCCCTCCTTAAACTCGACCACAGCCGAGGTGATCTTAAGCGGCGTCCAGAGGCCACGGGCTGGCACGGAAGCCTGGGACTCAGGAGACATGCGCTTGCCAATTCGCTAAATGTCTTAGCGTCAGTGCGCAGGGCCAGCGGGGCAGCCCACCACAGCGATGCCACAGACATACGCGCCGCCCGGCTGTGCCAAGCAGCATGGACAACACGGGCGGTGAGATGGAGAGTGGAACGGAAACGCGTGGTTAGTCATTTCTTAAGACGTGTCAGCGCAGCTGAGGACAGACGTAGTGAGAAAGGCAGAAACCTTTAGAAAGGGAACACGACCAAAGAATGGTTCAACTATGCTAGCAACTGAAAGAGCAAAGCCTAACTATCGAGACTGCACCGGTAAACAAGTTTTAACAATCACAGCACTCCGGTATAATTTTATTCACGTGTCCGGGAAGTAAAGGTTAAACGAAGAGATTTGTAGCGTCGCAAACACGATGTAGGAACGAGAAACAAATCTTCCTAAGGGGGGAAAACTATTCTTAAAATAAAATGGAAAACGAAATTGCAACAATAACAAATGATCAGCCAATGTATTATAGGAACGCACGCCGACAAGTATTGAACCTTGTATGTACATAGGGAAAAAAATGTCACATGTTCAGCGTGAAAAAAGGATCGTCACAATCCAGTTCTAGACAGAGTATTTAAATAAAAGCAAAGGAGAATCTATATAAAGCTCTGAGAGGTATCAATAACATTAAGAATGATATAGATCCCCGATCACACTGACCGTAAGTCTTACATTTTAAAATAAACACAAGATCACAATTAGCCACTCAAAACTGACTTCGATGACTAGACATCCACGAAAGAATTTGAATAGACTAAGAGAGCATAGGTCAGTAGAACCTACAAGTGAGATACACAGTAAAGCAGGAAGAGCACATTGAACTTAAAGACGACACATTAATCAATATAATTGCACATTTGAAGGTCTGAACACAATTTCCGATAGAACACTTAAGTACTTCAAAATGATGAGGCCTGCCACGTGGTTGCTCTAATCGGCGATAGGTCATATATTGATTTCCGGGGCCACCAAGGAATCCAACAATTACCTCATGAGTACTCACATGGACATTGAAGATTGCGGGCGAGAGACCAAGATTTGGGGGTACAATGGTGCAATGTACTTGGTGTACAACTTATGCAAAAACCTTTAACATTTATTTTTTAAGACGTACCACATGCAGACTCCAACCTTTAAAGTGCAAAACCGTGGAGTGCGCTGCCGGTAAAATGAGTTCGCAACATTGTACAATTTTTGCATGCCCAGCAACACCAGCAGCATGACTGAGGTCATGGAGGGGCATCCCAGCTAGTACAGGAGCATTATCAAATAAAGCAAACTACCACAGCATCTGTTCACTGTGGCAGGGTGGCACTGCAGAGAAAACGAGTGCAGAGAAGAAGATAAAAAGATGCAAGATCTTAAGAATTTTTTAGCATACTTGGAATGTACATTCATGAAAATGAATTTAAATGCATTGATTCACATTAAAAATTAGTTTTTTTTCTATCTTATACTTTCTATTAGAATGTGAGTGGTCAGTGTTGCAACACAAATATAGGTAATAGAAAAGTATAAATTATTTCCCTTTTATAGTGCCATAGTGTGTTTTCCCTTGCATAATCGTGGGTTTACAGCACAGTGTTCAGTGTGTGTTTATATCTTGAGTACATATGAGTGCTTTGTGGTTGTTGCTTATCTGCACAGATGGCATGTAGTTGGGGGAGGGGGTTGGGGGAGTAGTGGGGTATGGGTTTTCTGATGATGCCATGCAATGGTCACATGGGCATCGGTAATTGGGCGCCATATTGCCTGGTTTGCAGGGCTCTGGGGTAGCCAGTCACCCAGCTGGACCTGTCAGATGGCATTGAATCCAGCTCACTGCCCTCTACCCTCGCATTCTTTCCTCTCTGTCACTCCATCCTTCTCTCACTTTTACATTTTTAAACACGCTGTCACTTTTCTCCTCTTACATTAATTTGAGCCTTTGGTACTCCTGTCCTCATACTTTTCATCTTCTTAGCAATTAATGTCTTAAGACAAAGAACAAAGAAATGTTCTTGTGCAGAAACACTTCTCACTTAACTGTAATACAGAATCAATTTTGATAATATTTTTTATCAGCCAAGAATTCAGAAAATCAAATTTTTTCTTCTTTAACAGTAGGGTAAGACGGGGTAAGATGACCACCACCCTAAATTTGTATTAATTGTTTTTTATTATTATTACTGTTTTTATTTATTTATTTTTTGATGCCACCAAAAATCTCATCGAATACTGATGAATGGCTACTTTTAATTTTTTTTAAATATATTTAGTTTATCATTTGATCTGAATATCAGCATTTGTGAGATTAATCTAATTTGGATATCTGAGATAGTTATCTATGACATTGTTGAATATCAAAGTTTTTTTTATCTATTTATTAATGAGGGATTTGTCAACACATTTATGTTTTTAGATTTGTGGACTCAATTGTACTTTTTATTTTTAAGTAAAAAGCGAAAATTAGACCCTAGTAACAACAAAATTTTATTTGGAATAACAGATATTCCAGACTCCATCCTTATTTGGTTTGGTTCCTGTTCCTGTCCCCATTTAGTTCGATTAGTTCCAGGTGTTTCTCATTATTAGTTACCCTTCTCAGCTGTCTGCCCCTTGTTATCTGCCCTACTTGAGTCCTAGCCCGTTCTGTTGTCCTTTGTCCGGAATTGTTCTGTCAACCTGCTACATGTGTTTTCCTGTTCCCTTGGATATTATTGAAGTCTAAAAGTCTGAATTAGACTCTGCGTCTCCTCGTTCCTTGCTCTGTATTCCTCACGGTAGCAAACCGTGACAGAATTCCAGACCAGCAAAAACACCACGTCGGGTTCGCGCCCTAAGCCCACCGAGATATCCTGTGGGGAGTATGTGAGGGAGTGATGGGGGGATTGACGCGGAAAACGGAGCTGGATGAAGTGACGCGCAATCGGGTTCGGCTCGGGGCTAATTACCATCGACCCCGTGGACCTACCAGACACCACCTGGACTAAGATGGAGAAGGGCTCCTCTGGTGTCTGGAGACGGGGCGTGGTGTACGGACCCCGCTCCAGAACCAGATCGCCTCCGATCGGCCTCTGGGAAATGGCGCTACCTCCGAGTTCTCGGCTCCGCTCCTCACCCCAGAATCTGCCCAGGAAAGTTCTCATCTTCGCTGGTCCCGTCAGATCTCCAGCGTCCCTGAGCCTCCTCGTCGCGTGGGCCCATCCAGCCCTCCTTCTTCAATGATTCCCAGATGTAGAAAGCCTTGCTCATCCAGAGTCCGACTCCCCAGACAGTGCGCATAACAGTGCCCACGCGCCTCAGAGGCCCCCCAGAATCGAATTTCCCCAAGAAAATCTTTTGGGGGGTGAGGTGAGCAATGTGGCGGGTGGCCGAGTCAGCCTAAAGGGCAAGAGGATAAGCCAGGCATCCTGAGTCCCCTGCTCCGACATGGAACGAAACCGCTGCTCCACCTGGCACCTGAAAATTCCGATTAGCCATGGCTCCTCGGACGGCCTAATACGCCCTGGAGGGCCTTTTTAACCCCTGCTGTCTCTGTCCGGCACCAGCTCCAGGGTGCCACCCCCTCATGGGTGGTATTGTTACGGCGCGGGGCATGCCTCCCGGGAGGGGGGGGGGGAGTAATGTCACGTGTATGTTCCCGTTTAGTTCCTGTTTGTACGTATGGTGGTGTGGTATGCTTCCCCGTGTAGTTCGATCAGTTCAGGTGTTCGATTCTAGGTACCCTCCTCAGCTGTCTGCCCCTCGTTATCGGCCCTATTTGAGTTCGAGCCTGTTCTGTTCTCCCTTGTCTGGAATTGTTCATGTCAACGTTTACTACATGGGTTTTCCTGTCCTGGCTATATTATCAAGTCTACCAGTCTGAATTCGACTCTGCGTCTCCTCGTTCCTCACTCCGTGCTCCTCACAGTAGCAAACCGTGACAGTTATATAGTGTTATACAAATTGTGAATGCTTTTGTACATTCATGCAATTGATTATGTACAATTGCTGTTTCCTACATTATCAGTTGCTTATGCTGATCAAAACATATTATACTAGTTCTCTTACGGTATGTATGTAGATGTTCCTGTGTTTCTTTAGTGCAATATAGTTTGATTGTGTGTTGTGGTGTGATGTGATTATAAATTTGGCCCTGTATAAAAGTGTTTCAATTGAGGAACAGATGTTCATCCGATGAGAGTAACCACATTTGGTTTCTTTCCTCTAGCCAGTCACAAGATAGCCATTGTGAATGCTCTGGCATGGAGCTGCTTTATTCTATGCTAAGTGTGACATCAATTAAAGAAAAACACACCGCATGGGATGCTGAGTATAGGATTTTTCTTTCATTAATACCAGGATCTGGTATGTAGTGGGTGCTTAAAAACTGACACTGACAACTATTAACCTAAAATCAACTACGTTCAGAATCCTTGCAATGATAGCTTGCTGTTGAATCCTGCGTTTTCGGCAGTCACATGTATGTAACTGTCCTTCACTAGAACTGACACACCATCTGTGGTCTAATAATCCTCAATATTTAGCTCAGTGCGCGTACACAAACACGTTGGTTTTCCATGGGTTTTATGGGGGCATCCTATAGACGTAATGGTTTTTATACTGTAAAAACTGTATTTTCTATCCCCTTACCCAAACAGAAAACTTACTGCTATATTAGATTTGCAAAATAAATAAATAAATAATCAATAAAAATAATTTTGTATCATTTGTAAGCGGTTTTCCCCATTGGGACCAAAAAAATGTTCCCACAAGGTCAAAAATTACTGGTATTACTATACTTGTTGGAACATTTGGTCCCCATAGGGAATACCAGGTTCACACACACAGGGGACGTGTGTGTGTTGGTACACAATACTAGTTACACCAAAAGCACATATAGGCATTTCATCTAGGAAAAAAAACCTATAGCTTTCAATTAAGGATGTGCCGATCTGATACTTAGTATCAGAATTATCATGAGCTGCATGGGGAACTGAAGGTGGAGGCTTAAAAATGCAGTAATGACACATGCTAGACTTGGCAATGAATGACTTAATCAATTAGGCTTATAAAGTAAACAGGGTTAAAATAGACAAAACAGGGTTAATGAGACACAGGCTAAAACAATGAGCGCTGATGAGTCAGTGCAAAGGATAATGGGGAATGAAGTTCTTGACAGAGTGACAATAGTCTGGGGTGGAGTGCCCTCTAGTGGACAACCAGGGCATTTCAGCTGGTGTTCGTGAGAGGTATCCAGTGCATTCACATGAACTATTTTATTATTATAATTATTACTACCTACTGAACTCAAAAATAAGAATTAATATTAATACATTTGCCAGATAATATGTGGTTACTTCAACAAAATTTGTAAATCTTAGATCAAGTTGGAAAAAAATTTGTTACAAACTTTCAGTGTACAACTGTGCACCTTGTGAAACCAACAGTTATGCATATAATCTGTTCTAAGATCTGAACATGTATGCAGCAAAATAGAACAAATTTAGTCAGGGCCGTTTCTAGCCATTTTGGCTAGGTGAAATCCCTATTAGCGCCCCCACCCCCATCCCACTCCCAAACAAGAAAATATAAGACTACATACAAAATAACATAAAACTGATTATGTAAACACTCAAATCTTAAATGACAACCTTGACACATTTCCAAATTATATTTGCATATACTGTAGGTTATTATAATTTATTTTCAGACATCAGTTTCTTGTCACATTCAAATTGGTTGTCATAGTAACGACAATTTGTGGAGATTCAGCTCATTGTGATTTACACAAATCTGAACGCATTATTTGCAAATTGACTGTTAGGATAAACATTTTGCACAATTTATTATCTGTAATACCATTATAGCCACTGGATGCCTGTATATCTCCATGTAACAATCCCTAGTTTCTAAGAAATTGTCATCACACAAATTAATTTGATAATATCTAAACATGTATCCAAATCTAAATGGAATAAGTGACTACTTTTTGTCTTTATCTGTTTTTTGTTCAATTGTTTTGTCAGTTATTGCATTATTTCAGTCAAATATAAAACCCTTTGTTACCTCAAACTACATATAAAAGCCTGGATCAGGTGCAAATAAAAGTAAGAAGAAAGCAGCTACTTGCCCTTGTTACTATGATGCGGTGAAACTTCACCTTTAAATCCGCACTCGGACCCTCTAGGTGTATAACGCTGGTCCCATCAAGTGCTGTTGGAAGTGAATTAATTGATTCCACTTCCGTAAGGATGCGTTAAATTCGACAAAGCGGTTTAATAAAGGATGTATCGATCTTGTGAATTGTTGAATTTGGACATGAGTGAATTTTTTTTAAACCCTAAAATATAATACAAATTGAGGTGGTTAACAATTGCGGTCATTTGAAAATGACCAGTAAAGGAATTCTTTTTTTAAATGTCTGATTTGCGTTGTAACTTATTATTGACACCACAATGTTTGATTAATGTGGCAAGATTTGTAGGCTTTACATGTCCAGCATCCTTCTGGCACTGTCTTTGTGGTTTCTTCCTTCAATTCTGCACAACTTTGACACCTGAATAACACATGCCAATGTCAGGCGGGTAATATTATATGCGTCCGTGTACAAGTGTTTACCAACATTGATGCCCATTGACCTGCAAGTTCTCCATCATTAACCCTTTAAAACTCTTTATTCCAGCAGTTTAAGTTTTTCCCTATTAGTGCCCCCCCACAATCTGTCTCTGCCTCCAAAATTGTCTGGCACAACTGACTTAATAACAACACAATGATAGCTGCTGTAACTAAAAAGTAGCCAAGTACACACATTAACCTCAAATGTACATGGGATAATAAATTCACCCCTACCGTTTTATTACATTGTTTTCTGTTTGTACTGTTTATGTTTTAATGCTGCATTGCACATCTGAGCTATTTGCCCTATTTTAATACTGCTGAAATTTTTTTTTATAATTGATCATTTTATATTGTCATTTTAAATCATTTGTATTCTTAAGCTTTACTATCAATTTGGAAGTTTCAAAATAAATCTTATTGTACTTGTACAATGACAAAGCTATTTTAGCTCATGCTCTCTCTGTATCTAAAATGCCATTGTTCAGTCATAAATTCAATATAGTAATTAAAATAAATGATGTATTTTGTCAAAGATGAGAGCTTTAGTGAGGACATTTAAAAAAAAAATTTTTTACCATTGCTGCCAGGATTTTTTCCATTTTTTTTCAACCGCTTTTCCAGATGTTGAAACTCCTCAGTTTCAAGTGTGTTCACTGTATAAATTAATATAGATTAGTCTTTGTCAAAGCTGTGTTTGTTCTGTTGTTTGCTCTTTTGCCTCTTCTTGGCTGTTTTAAATTCGCTTGAGTTTGTAAACAAGTACAAACTATAAAACTTTTACTCTATTAAATTTTGCAATTAATCCTCTGAACACATGCGTGTTGAAGCGTGGGCCTAGTCACGGATCACTATCGACTACGATCTGCTCCCTTCACTAAAATTTCACGGTTCCTAAACATGATAACAAACAATATAGATAAATAATGAACACACGTCAAAACGAAAACACAGATACTTACAAAACCAAGTAGGAATGTCCTTTATCGTTAGTTGTTTGCCCGCTGCTCTCTGACAGGTAAACTTAGTGCTCTGGTGTAAAAACAAAATTCAAATCACAACACGCTCTTCTTCTTCTTCGGTGTTTTATTGGCGGTTGGCAAAGCAGCTTATAGGTGCATTACCGCCACCAACTGGACTGGAGTGTGGATCAAGATTTATGCAATATATACGATGGGGAAAGAGGGGAAAGGGCCATATAAAACAAACAAAACATATATATATATATAGAAAACATACACATTACACTATATATATTATATATATACTGTATATACACACATACATACATACACACATATATTATCTATATTCTCTTACTTAATTCACATTCTTTTATAAACCTAATAATATCATCCCATCATAGCTTCTTTCTTGCTTAATTTATTGTTTAGATCTTGTTAGCTGATTTCCCCAAAAAACCTGACAAAGAAAAGTCATGGTGTTTTACTTTCTTCATTGACTGAATAAGGCGACATCTCTCATTGTTGTATTTTACACATTGAAAAAGTTCAAAGATCAACTGTTTCTTGTAGATTACAGTGTATACATTCCCCAGTTGGGTGCTTACCAATTCTATATAACGTACTATTAAGTCCAGTATGCCCAATTCTAAGGCGTGTAATGATATTTCCTTCCCTTCCCTTCGATTCCTACTCTCCTTTCTCCCAGCATCAACTGTTTTTTGTATATTATACAAATGTCTACCCGTTCCATGGTCATCCCAATATATCTGCCAAACTGATTGTGTATATGCTCTAATGTATACTTTAGCTTTTGCTTTACTTAATGGAATATGTAAATCTACTTGCTTTATTCTTAGAGTTTGCTTAGCCAGAATATCCACCTTCTCATTTCCCTCCAAACCAATATGAGCAGGAACCCAAATGAATTGTGTAGACATACCCTTAACTTTAATTTCATACATCTTGCAGAATATTTCATTAATAATATCCATCCTAACTGATGACCTGCCAAATTTTATACTTTCAAGTGCAGAAAAACTATCAGATGTAATGACAGTGTTATTTATTTCCTTCTCTTCTATCCACTGTAGGGCCAATAATATTGCCAATAGCTCTGTAGCATATACTGATAAATGGTTGGTTACTCTTTTCTTAATATAAAATTCAAACATTGGAATATATACTGCTGCACCTGCATATCCTGTATCAGGATCCTTGGATCCATCTGTAAATAAAACCATTGACTGTGGGAAATGTTTCTCAAAATACTTCTGGACTATATAACATATCGGAAGTTGATTAGAATTGTCTTTCAGTTCCTGCTGTATACTAGGGCTGAACGATTTTGGAAAAGAATCTAATTGCAATTTTTTTTTTACCAATATTGCGATTTAATATGCAATTATTTTTTAAAGCTCTTTATGTTCTGTATTATTCAAAAAAGACAAGCTATAAATCATTGTATAGTATGACCAACACACTATTAGATAGATTAAACATAAATGTTCTTTTCTGTAGGCCAGGCCTATATGTTACGATGAAATTAAATGATGCATGAATTGATATGAATTACATTTTTATTTAACAACTACAATCACAGTATGACTGATTTGTTGAATTTCCAACCTTGTAAGCGCATGTAATAATTATGACAATATAAAGCACAGACAAATAAGCCTGGTGTAAAAATTTATATGAAAGTCAGTAACAAATCACACTAACTAAAGTAGATTGCAGAAATATAAAAACAAATCTGTTGCTTTACCACACTACTTTAGATAATTCAAAGTCACTGTAATTAACATGTAAACATGTTGACTGCACTAAACACTATGTTAACTTTAGACCAGTGGTTCTCAAAGTTTTTTGGTTGCGCTCCCCTTTAAACCTAATAAAAAAATCTGAACATTAAGAAAAATTAATGCTTTTTAATTAAAAAAACCTACAGGGAAAAAAACACCTGCATCACTTGAAACATTGAAAAATAGCATAGATAGAATAACTATTATTATTCTCTGTTATTTATTTATTTATGTTTTGTGGGTTTCATGCTGTCCGCTAAGGCATAGGACACACACAGGCTTTCCTCCTCACCAACGGCATTAAACACCGTGTTTACATCGGACGCGAGCGGCAAAATACAGTAGAACCATTATAATCAGTGTGACATGACAAAATCCGACATTAAACTGATGCTTCGTTCTATTTATGACTTACTGACACAAAGTTAAAATGATTTGCAATGGTCGCTTTGTCGCGTCCAGTGTAGAGCTGTTTTTTTTGGTTTTTTTTTTTGCGGCACGGCAACTGTAGCATCTGGTAGAGAGACGGTGAGTGAAGCCGAGAGCAAGACCTCGTCATATTTTCTGCATTTAGCTTTTGAATGACCACCACCTGCCTGGGCTGTGAGACTTCATCTATGGCTTTTCTCTTCCCTTTCACAAACCGATCCATCTCCCATTCTAAGTTATGTACTTTGGCTGTTTACTGTTTTATTTCTTTTCTTTTTCTGCTGATGGCCCACGCTCGACTTGAAGCAGCGCTGCTAGACTGATGGGTGTGTGTCATCAAAGTACTGCGAGAGCTATAAAAGAGCGTGAATGTCTCCTTATGCTTTCTCTCGCCGTACTTTGATGTCATACACCGATCGATCTTCAATTGAACACCTCTTTACTCTCGCGTGTAATCGCGTGTCAAAGCCTCTGCGGTTGAAAAATCGTGATTTTTCATATTGCGATATTATCGCAAATGCAATTAATCATTCAGCCCTACTGTATACTAAGGTCAACAGTTGGCATGGGGAATAACCAGGGAGGAATAGAGGAAATTGATAATGTATTACTGTACTGTAATTGATGTAATACTATATTTCTTGCTTTAGCATCACCTATCCACCCAAAATTTGTAAAATTTGTTTCATTATGTTCCCAGCATTCTTTTAATACACTTTTGACAAGATGTTTTTCATTTTGTCCTTGGAGATTGACCCAGCATGCCATCATTAATTTTAATCTTCTAATTCTGCATTGATGATACCGGAGATGATTTGAATGCCCCACTACAGATTCTCAGGGCATGAGCTTGCAATACATCTAATTCCTTGAGGTTTTACATCCTATACATCCATAATCAAGAACAGATCTCATGAGTGCCCAATATATGTTTTGTAGAGATGCTCTACTTGCTCCCCATTCCTGTCCTGATAAACACCGAAGTATTTTGATGACCTTTCCATGTTAATTTTTCATCAAACCAAACCCCAAGAAACCTAACAGCTTCTACTTGCTCCAGTTGTTGCCCATATAGATTCAAAGAAAGGGGTGAGATTTTGTGCCGCCTTGAAAAACAAATAACCTGTGTTTTTCCTACAGATAATTTAAATCCCCATTTATTGGTCCATTTTTCCACTTCATCAATTGCAGCTTGCATTTTTTTATTGACATATGATATATTGCGGCCTCTAATCCACAAAGCCCCGTCATCTGCATACAAAGATCTTCCTACGTTTTGTTCAACCTGAGAGAAAATATCATTAATCATTGTTGAATAATAACGGACTACACACGCTACCTTGTGGAGTACCATTCTCCGCCATGTACACTCTGGAATATTCATAACCTACCCTCACTTGTATTTTCCTCTTAAATAAAAAGCCCAAAACCCAATTATATGTTCTAGCGTTAATTCCTAATGATTTTAATTTGATCAGTAATCCTTCTTTCCAGAGCATATCATACACTTCTCCACATCAAAGAAGACTGCTATTACTACTTCTTTGTTGGTCTGTGCTTTCCTTATGTCTGAGTCAAGGCACAATAAGTCACGGAATGCCAGGAGAAAACAAGGTAGATCCAAATGCAGTAGTTTATTAAAGTAACAAATAATCAGAACAGAACAAAAAAAATCGGACAAAAGGGTAATCCAAAAACACAGGGAAACAGAAAACACGATGAACTTGAACAATACATGCAGCAAGACACAGAATGTGAGCATGGGTATTTAAATCAGGGGTGCCAACCTGTCCTGGCGAGACTGTCCTGCAAAGTTCAGCCCAATGCCATATCAAAACACACCTGAGCAACTAAGTAGGTCTTAGGATCAGTCAACAATTAAAGGCCGGTGTGTTTGATTAGGTTTGGAGCTGAACTTTGCAGGACAGTCTATCGCCAGGAGCAGGGTTGGGCACCCTGGTGTATGATAATATAGTGATGGGAGATGAGTAAATGTCTAACAGGTGATCATGATCAGAACAGAAAGACAAAGCAAAGGACTATGGCAGGGGTGGCGAACGTCGGTCCTGGAGAGCCACAGCCCTGCAGAGTTTTGCTCAACCTAGGGCTGGACAATTAATTCAATATCAATATGTATCGCGATTTAATTTTTTTCAATAACGGTGATATGAAAGAGAAGTTTTTAAAGAACACATTTCAGATATGTCGATAACGCTTACAGTTTTAACACTCAAAAGCGCCTACTGCTGGCAGAGAATGAGTTTTCATTTTAAATAAGGCCCCGTAAATGGTGCATCATGCACGTGAGGTTATCTGACGGAGAGAAGCAAAGCAGTTTAAAGCAGAGTCCTGCAAACCTGCATCCGCAGTAGCTACACAACACAACACACGACCCGTTATCCGACAGCAACCAGCACAAATTTTATTCTGTACCTGACTCATTTGACATAAAGACCGCGACCTGAACCACGCCCGCATTAAATAGGCTACTGCATCAGTAAGGCAAAATTATTCATTTTCTCATGTGACACAAGCAATCAAACCAAAATAGTAATTTTAAGTTGGTGCTTTGAAGAGAAATAGACAAGCAGCGCAACAGAAAGAGGATAAGAACGCGCATCCTTCCTGTATAAAATACAAACTTTTGCCTACATCTTGTGAACAACCTGCCAGGCTGTTTTGAACAAATGTGCAATAAACTACATACTTAAATCTTCATAAATGAAAAGAACATATTTAGATATGACTTTACTGTTAAGTGCCATTGTCTCCCTTAAACTCTGTAGTGTATATGCTATGCGGCCGTTAGTCCTTTACAGAATTGTTAAAAATAAATCTTAAAAATAAAATTATATAGGCTACAGAAAGCGAGCAACGAGGGCTCCCAAGCTGTCATTTTCCCTTCAGCTGCGAGGCGAATAGGGCTAGAATGTGCACGCTGCAAATCCGTTGAGGCTCCGCTATTATTATGCATTCATTAGTCACACTTATTATGTGTGTTTGTTCGCGGGAAAGTGAGCAAGACACAACAGTGATTATAGTTAAATAAGATGAAAGACATAGGCTATAATATAAAGAAATTAGCTATTTATTTTCAAATTAAATATCACAACACACATTTATCATTCAGTCTAGTGCGTTTTACATATAATGTAAGCGCAACTTATGTAGATTTAAAAAGGCATGACTGCTTCATTTTGGTGTGTATTTGTATACTCTTACCATCTAATCAATCTCAGCATGCTTTCATTTGGTGTCGCTAGACATTTGCATCACTAAGTCTAAATTATGCCTTATTGCCTTTCTTTGGCCTGCGCTCTGGAAGTGATCTGTTAAATCTAATAAACTTGAATTACTAAAACTAAACTATATAAAAAATAAATAGAAATGTGTTCACAAAATAAAAGCTAAACTAAAACTAACAAAATTATTAATGAAACTAATAAAAACGAAACTAAATTGTATTGCAAATTTGAAAACGATATTAAAATAAAACGAATTTAAAAATGCAAAACTATAAAAACCTTGGTCTCCAGCAACATTTCCAATTTTTGTTGTTGTTATATAAATTTAAAGAATTCTCTATGCTCACCTAAGGCGCATGTATTGATCCAAAATACAGCAAAACAGTGTTTATAAAATGTTGAAAAATATACTTTACCATTAAAATTGCTTTCTATTTAATAGATTTTAAAATGTAATTTATTCCTGTGATAACAAAGCTGAATTTTCAGCATCATTACTCCAGTCTTCAGTGTCAAATGAGCCTTCAGAAATCATTCTAATATGCTGATATGCTGATTATCAATATTTAAAAACGTGTGAGTAATTTTTTTTTCAGGATCTTGATGAATAGAAAGAGATCCAACGATCAGATTTATCTGAAAATTAAAAAAAGCTTTTGGTAACATTATACAATTGTCCAGTCAGTGATCAGTTTTTATTAATGGTTGAGAAATAAATTAATAATTTTATTTAGCAAGGATGATTTAAATTGTTCAAAAGTGATGATAAAGACATTTATCTTGTTATAATAGATTTCTGTTTCAGATAAATAGTGTTCATATCGATATCGGAATTATATCGTATCGACCGAAATTAAGAAATATATCGTGATATCAATTTTGGCCATATCGTCCAGCCCTACTTCAACCCTAATCAAACACACCTGAACAAGCTAATCAAGGTCTGAACGGTTATTAGGAAGCTACAGGCAGGTGAGTTTTAATTAGGGTTAGAGCTGAACTCTGCAGGGCTGCGGCTCTCCAGGACGGGTCGGCACCGCCCCCCCCACCCACCAACCCCCCGATGGACTATGTGAGAAGAGTTAAAAACATTAACAAAGAAACAGGAAGAGCGCCCTCAAATGGCCAGTCCAGGGCACCACAACCAGACACTGTGACAATACAGAATCCATTGTATTCCGACCCCTACGAAACCCACTCTGATATGGAGATAAAAGAGTTTTACTTTCCAGGAACACTCAAAAAAATGAAACCTTGACTTTAATTTTTTTTCTTGTCAACAGGTTCCACAAAATTTAATTATGAAAGTTGAAAACAAATATTTCAAGGTTATCCAACTTAATGGGGTTGTTTTAGGGAGAAATTATATTTTTGATTCAAGCCAACTATTATCACTCATTTTTGCTCAACAAGAGACGTTTGAGTTTAACTAAAGTCAGTTATGTTATATGTACTAACAAAATTTGTTTAGAAATTGCATATTACATATTTGTCTATTCAAAGTAAACTAATGATTTTACAACAAAACATTAAATTCAAGCTTAATCAAAATAAAACGCTTTCACCAACTTTAATTTTTACTAGTTAGGTTGAATTAACTTTAGTTTGTCAACAGGTTCCACACAAATTACTTCAGTAAACTCAACATTTGTTAGTTCCTTCATTTCACCAACACAACTGTTTATCAAATTCTGTTTTACAAAAGATAAAAAAAACAGTTAAACATACCCATGAGTGGCAGCATTTAAAGTTGGTTATCTTTACCTTCAAAAAAAAAAAAAAACAGCTCTGGACACGCTTTACATGCATGTCACCCAGAACAGTGGCACGAGTCACAAAAACAGAAAAAATATATATAATCTTTCAAGTCTGAATTAAATGGTTTCAAGTGCAAAGCAGGCCTTTATGTCAAATGCCACAAACTTTTAAGTGCTCAATGTTGGTTCACTCATACAGTTTGTTTTTAAGCATCTGTATATGCTTTACATGACAAAACATGTCACCCAGAACAGTGGTGCGTGTCACACAAAGAAAAAAGGTATATAAACTCCCAAGTCGTGAAGCACTTCAAGACCCTCAATCACTATTCCAACACCAACTGGAGTGGTGCTGGCATTAATGCTGTAGATGCCAAACACAACTTGCTCAAGGTCCCTCTGGGCAGCACAGCCATCTGAATCCTTTCCACACACAAAAAAGGACAACAATAAAATCACCAGCCAATTACATAATTCCAAAGAGCTCATTTGCATTGCAGTTTTCTCCGTAAATGTTTTAAAATAGTGCTTGATTACTAACTTTTGGTCCAAACTGATTCCTTACAATTTGTACACTCACTGGTCACTTTATTAAGTACACCTGTATGATCTGATGCCATCTAATATAGCAGATCTGCCATAAATTCTACTTTTATAAGATTATAATTTTTCAATTTTTAAGATTAAATTATCAGAAACGTGATTTTGGTCTAGACAAAAATGGCCATTCCTACAAGCCATATCCCACAATGTTAAATGGATATTGTGATATTCTTAAAAGCCCTAGGATACCGTTACTGCTGCAGTAATTGTTAGTATTACCTACTGGATACTCTTTGAAGAGACTGCTTGGATATTCATTTAGATACAAAGTGCCCTGAGGCGGCACTCCCTCTTCTTTTCAACAGTTTCATTCTAAATAGAAAAAAAGCAGCATCAACATACATACTACAAACACACTTCTATAATTATGTGAAATGGGTGAAACTAACTATAATACGTACAATGACCATTTACTTATACAAACATTATCAATGATTATGCAATTAGTCAATTACAGAGTACACTCAAGTAGGGCTGTCACAAGAACTACTTTTTGTTGTGCGATATATTGCACCAAAATTAATTGCGATATGATTGTTTTTGAAATTATTGAAAAATTATTGAAATTATTATAATAAGAATATTTAGATACTGGAATGAGAAATGTGAACAAATATCTTATCCTAGATAAAAATAAATAAATAAATAAACACCTTTGTTAACAAAAAGTGCACAGTAACAAGAACTAGGACAAAAACTAACATTAATGGTCAGCAGTTATTTAGTGTTTGGTCAAGCTCATAAATGGGGTCATATTTGAGCTTGACCACAATAATTTCTTTGGCTATATAGCAAGTTACGCTAACCGTGAGTGTGCGCCATTTCACAGTCACGTTTACATTTGCACTGTCGGGAAAAGGCATCTGTATGTCTGCTGTGTTCATACTGCACGATGATCGGCGAAAAGAGCTCAGACACTACATAGACATCTACTTCACAGTAGAAAGTATCGCAGACAACTCTGTTTGGTCCACAAACTGTGTTTCATAACCAAACGCCCGCGAGAAGTGATAAGGAAATAATGCAGGATCACACGTGAGATCAGAGTTCTCGCGAGGGACTGGAAATGGTGCCCTGTGAGAAGTTTGCGATTCAAAATGTTCCCACATTGAAGCTAAAGCTTGTGGCTTGCATTACCTGACACTTTCCTCTCTGTGTGTGTGAGGGCCTGAGCCCTGCCCCCATCTCCGCCACAGAGAGCAGAGGAGATGACAGAGGCAGCACAATGGCATTCATTATGTAAAAATTAGAATAATCTATTTATGATTATAGAAAATTGTCAGTGGCAATATCGCAGCACCAAAAATTATTGCGCTCATTTACATATATCGTGCGATAAGTCAATATTGACCATCACGACAGGCCTACTCTCAAATAGAGAAAAAGAGTGAAAAGGGAAGCTTTTTGGGAAACTGCAGAGTGAATGATCAGTGTGTTGGTGGTACTATGCAATAAGAGTAGTTCTGTTCTTTCTGTTGCTTGTAACTTTGATTGGTCCTTTTGAACGTCAGTACATCAGTTTCCTCAAAATTCTGGTTATTTATCCATAGTGTGTAGTGTAGATACGAAATAGCATTTTGTTTAAAGGGAAAAAATTTGCTGATAATCTCAGAAGCTTTGTAAAATTCAGTCAAAGAAATTTTATATTCATATGGGGTGCATTTGCAGATGTTATTGGTTTCTGACAAATGGCAACACAGACTAGACAAAATGTACTTATTCCTAAATGTGTTCTACAAAGTAGTAAACTATACCTGTGCAGTAGGGGCAAAGGCGAGGTTAATTTTCTTTCCTTTAGATCCACCCGTCTTCTTCAGCACTCTGATGAGCTGATCAGCCTGGTGGTCAAATTGTGCAAAAAGCATTGTGACGAGGGGAACAGTGGTAATCCTCAGAAATTCTGCTTCCACCTTTAAATAATGTCCACAAACAACCTGTTATTGGTGTATATTAAAATTTTTGTAAAAAGACCATATGTTAATGTATTTTATAATTCTTTCACACTGTCATTTTATGCATTATATAACATTGATTATGATTGTTTAAAGAAGCAGTTTATACCTCAGGCACAGTGAACAGTCCTGGCCATCTGGTCTTGATCTCTGCAATCATGGGTTTGTCTCGGACTACCTCCTGTCTCTTATACGCAAAGGTCTTGGCCATCTTCTCCTTGATAACTGCATTGTTGTCTTTTTTTGACCTCGGACAACAGTGACACTCTTTCGCCTTAAAGGCTTTCCTGGGTCTCTCCAGCAGGATAGGGGGGGCAGAAATTTACTTCTGCCTTTCTGGGTTTTTTAACGTTATAGGCCGGCTGGCACTTATCTGCAGGTTTGTTCTTGAGGGAATTAATGCTCATCTCTGGGCACCCCAAGTTTCTTAGCTTTGTCCTATAGTTGGCCATCTTGTATTTGAGGCCAATTTTCCATCCATAGTAACCACTAGAGGATCCTTGTTCCCTCAAACATGGGTGAGCTTTGATTAAAGCTTCAGCAACAGATTCTATTTCCAAATTTGAAGGATACGCCTTGAACTTAATTATTTGCTCTGCCAGACTTTCCAAGATGTCTGATTTCAGTTTGTGGCTGGGGTTTAGGAGAACTCCGCTTGACATGAAGGCCTGGTTTGCACTTTGAAGTTGCATCTCCACATCATATGGAAACGTAGTTATTTGAAATTCTGTAGGCCACTGTGATCGAGCGGTCGCTGAGTCAGGGGAGGAGAGTATTATTGTGTCAGAGGACGAAGATGTGTCGTCACCACTCTGGTTCAAACAGCCTTCCTTGACTGACATCTGAAGCATCTGACAATGAGATGACTTTCACTGTACTCTTGTCTTGTATATCACTAATTTGATTAAGGTTAACAAAGTTATTATCAAAGTCGCTGTCCATGTACTGGAGTCAAATGTCCCCCTCTATATCAAACTGACGTTTGATCTCATTTGAAAGATCCTCCACAGACTTTGGCATGCCCGATTCTATGGTCAGCTTTTCAGCATTATTGGCACCAAAGACAATCCGCAGTTTCACTGGTGCAGCCATCATGCAAATATTTCAACCTAAAAAAAAAAAGAAAAGAATAAAGCCATTGTGTGTATAAAAGGATGAAAATTGGAAAGTCAGCAACTTGTTTGATAAAAACCTGAAACAAATCATAAAGCAAACATGGGCCGTATTCACAAAAGGAAATAGTCTCCCCACAATAAGCCCTCCTAAATATCATTTGTGTTATAAAATGATCAACTGACGGAAAAAATCCGTCGCAGACTCGCTCCAGTTAACGGAAATCCATCGTAGCGACGGAGAACTTTAATCCATGAACTCTCTTATTACTTTTCTTTTCGCCCAAATAATGGAAATATGCAGCGGACCAACCTGCGCCATGTGGCTAAACTAGCATGCTAACGTCAGCATGTCTAAGACGCTAGAACTCTCTAAAACTAAAGCAAGTCAAAAATAAAGACCATATCTCTTATTACAAAAAAAGATCGATACTGGTGGGAAAACAAATATCCTCCTACCTTTACCAGCAGTTGAAAAGGTAAGACGTCCCTCTGTCAAAACCAATCGAAGAAAAACTTTGCAGGGGGTCACGCAGGTGTGCAGAGTCAAACATCGTTGCGCGCGTGTAGTCGTATGACGCGACTTGCGCTTCTTCTTCTTCTTTGGGGTTTCATGGCAGTTGGCGTCGCACTATACTGCCACCCTCTGGATATAAGAATTTTTAACTTAACATAAATGGTTTGTGTTTAGACAACGCGTTAGGATTTTGTACAGTTAAGTTGAGACATAATTACGTGGACCTTCATAGAAAAAAACATTTCAAGTCAACAAAGACAATTATTATAAGTAAACTGAATATAAATATATTATGTAAAGTGCACAACCTTCCTTGTTCATTTTTTTGAGTGAAGTATGTTATTCTTTCTGTGATCATTCGTGCCATGATTTTGCATAAATGTGAACTCAAGGCAATTGGTCTGTAACTAGAAGGATCTGATGGGTCTTTCCCTGGTTTAAGAATGGGTACTATTGCTTGTTTCCATACTGAAGGAAGTTGTCCAGTATCCCAAATTTGGTTAAACAGATTTAATATTATTTCTAATGAGTTATCTGTCATGTGTGCCAACATTTTATAACATACCCCATCTTTCCCCGGAGTAGTCTGTCGAGCACTAAGTATTGCTCTTTTTAACTCAAACATGTTTAATGGTAGGTCTAATGGATTTTCTGACATCTAATTTTTCTTTAAAATATTAGGGTATTCCATTAAGGTTTTATTCCTACTCTGTCTGGCCTCTACTGAAAGATTATCAGAGCTATGAACTTTCAGAAATGTTTGAACTAAAAGTTCAGCCTTTTCTAGGTTGCTAACAGCCATCTTATCTCCATTGTTCATCACTGGCAATTCATAATTTCTTCTGATCCCCCCCATTCTTCTGATCATGCCCCATACATCTGATAGTTGTACTTCTCGTCCAATACTACTGCAATATTGTCTCCAAAATGTACGTTTTTGTATTTTAATTGTTTTCCTTACTATTGCTTGGGCCCTTTTATATTGGATCATAGCCTCCTGAGAATGATGTTTTTTGAGTTGCCTAAATGCTTTATTCCTTGCTTTTATAGCTTCTTTGCACTCGATATTCCACCAGGGTACACTCTTGGAACATCTAACGCCTGTGCTTTTAGGTATTGTTTCCTCCGCCGATTGAATAATTTCATTAACTAGTTTATTGTTAAAAACATTTATATCCCTCTGATTCTCCTCTCGTAGAGCCACAAATCTTTTTCCACAAATTTCTTTAAAAGCTTCCCAATTTACATTCTCCAGTTTCCATCTAGGAATTACCTTTTCCTTTTCAAAACAAATTTTTATGCCAACTTTAGTCACTATCGGGTAATGGTTGGTCACTCCCTACAGTAGTATCTTTGGACACACTCCATGTGCTGATCCCTGCTATTGAACTAGATATAAATGTCAGGTCAAGTACTGCTTCTGTATTATGAATGTTATTATACCTTGTTCCTTCTCCATTATTAATACATACTAAATATTTATCATCAATAAATTCTTCAATAAGTATGCCATTTGCATCAGTATTATTACTCCCCCACAATGAATTATGTGAACAAAACAGAATATACTATACTGTTTTGTTGTGGTCCCACTACATCTTTTAAAATGCTTTGATTAAATTTTTCACATGGATTATAATAATTAATATCTATGTAAACTCTCTCAGTCCATATCTTACTACTAATTGATTCATAATTTGAATTTATTTGTACTACCTTATATTTCATACCATTTTGAATAAATGTTGCTACTCCTCCTCCTCTGCCAAGTTCTCTCTCTCTCATTAACTGTATTATATCCCTTTATAATAAAATCGAATTGTGGGTTTAACCATGTCTCCTGTATACATATTACATTAGGTTTTTCTACTAAATCATCAATATACTTCTTAAACTATTGACCGTTCGCAATTAGACTCCTTGCATTCCACTGTAGAATAATCAGCACCATTAAGATGATCCAGCCCATGTCTGAGAGGATTGTGTTTCTTCATTGAGGGTATCTCTAACTGTTTCCCAGGGCAACCCTTTTACATCTAGAAACTTCTCTGCTGATTTGACAATTATTTTGATCCTTTCATTTCGTCTTTTTGTTTGTGCTGAACAATTGATTATTTCTGCCATAAACAGTACAAAATCATTATTTTTCACTATCAGATTGTCTTCTTTCAACTGATCACATCCTTGACATTTTCCTATTTCTTTGTGCATAATTAAATTTTGTCACTCTCACATTTCCTGAAACCTTCTTTGCTGCCTCTGCATAGCTGATTCCCTGAACCTCCTTGATTCTTTGTACTTCAGCCTGCCTCTTACTAACTTCACAGCCACGATACGCTGAGCTATGTTCCCCTCCACAATTACAACATTTCAACTTTGCACCCTCATCACATTTGCCATACTCGTGTTCTTCACTACATTTACCACATCTTTGCTTTCCCTTGCACACCGCAGCCACATGTCCAAATCTCTGACATTTGAAACATCTAAGTGGAGGAGGTATGTATAGCCTCACATTGTAACACATGTATCCAACATATATCTTTCCAGGCAGAGCTTCCTCATCAAAAGTGATCACAACCGACGTGCTATCACTTACACTTCCGTTCATATTTGTTTTTAGACGTTTGACTTCACTTACATTTGTTATATTTTCTTTCACGTCTTCTACCAATATGTTTACCGGGATTCCTGTGGCAACCCATTTTACGAATTTCTTGCCATTAGCCATAGAGCATTCCACTCTCTTTTCATTTATCTTGTTCATTCTGATTACTTTCCCTTGCTGTTTTGCATCCTTACAAATAATCAGCAATTATCCATTTCTTAGAATTCTAGCACTCTTTATTTCACCAATTTCCTTATTTAGCGTTTTTGTCAACCGTATTGGATTCATACCTTCAAACGAGTCTCCTTCATGCATTAGTTTGGCAAACACTAAATATTCATCTCTCTTAGTTTCTATAGTTGATCCCCTGTCAGACTCACTTCCATCCGATTTACTCTGTCGTTTCTTTTTCCGTTCATTATTCCTAACCGTATCCCATTTTTCATAACTCCCGCCACCTACTTCCATCTCTTCTAATTCATTTCCTGAACCGTCACTATGAAGGTATTTTTGGTGCAAAACAACTGAGTGACCGTGACAGCGGAATTTGTAGTTGTAGAGAATAGCCACACATGTGTATCAGTAAATTAGTCCCAGACAAAAGTTGCAAACTTGTAGATATTTTTTCTCTCTCCCACAAACACAACAGTTACACGTTCTTGAATCCTTCATTGCAGGTGCACAAATCCTATTCTACGAATCACAAATTAAGAAACTCATACGTTCACATTTTTTGCTACTATTGCTGCTGTGAATATGGTGCAAAACACATTCACACACCTGCATCAAAAATGTGAAGTCACAGACGAATTTTGTACATCCGCAAATCAGTTTGTGAATTCTTGCAATGAGATTTGCATGCTTGTAGAATGTTTTCTTACATATATATTTTTTTTCTTGGATGCTTTTTCTAGCACAAACACAAGTGCATAAATACAACGGCGTGAATCTGCTGCTACGAGTCTCAAACACTGTTTTTCGCTTGCAAATGACAAGTTTCACGCTCTCTCCCTTATGCACCGCCTATCTGTGTGATAAATGGTGCAAAAGTGATTTGTGCATCTGTAGAGGCAATGGCGTGCACTGTTCAAAGAGCAGAGAATTTCCGCCAATCAGAAGAGCTCATTTGGGCGCCTGAAACACGCCCCCTAGTTTTAGCCACAACCCCGAAAAATCGCGAGCTGCGAGCATCTTGACAGCGACAAGTATCAAAAAAGGTACGTGGCTATTTTTTTCTTTCTGAAATCATTTGTTTTTTAGCTTAAATATAGCTACGTTGGTAAACAGTGTTTCTTAGTTAGGTTAGCAAATCTTATTTCACGAAGGTAAGCTAACGTTAGCCTACCTGAACTGTTAAGTTTGCTATTCAATCGTCTCGTATTAAATTACACCGTCTAATATAACGATTTATTCCTTGTATTATGTTATGCTTTACCTTATAGAAAACTAGAGGTAAACTAAAGGTAATTTACAGCAGGTAATCTATAGTAGGTAAATATCTATAGTTGTAGATATTGAGCCAAATCACAAAACAAGGATTCTCAAAGGAATGAAAACAGAGATAACTAAAGTAATTAGTAATCCTACCCAACACTGAGAGTAGTAATTACTAGGCAAATTACCTATTATAGATTGCCTGCTGTAAATTACCTTTAGTTTACTATAGTAGGCTATCCCAATAAAAAATACTATTCACCAAAGAAAAAAAACATGGCACCCTTGGTTTTAACTTACCTGTGAAGATGCACCCTGATCTGTAATTTTTCCATAAGGTAAAGCATAACAGAATACAAGGAATAAATCGTTATATTAAACAGTGTAATTTAATACGAGACGATTGAATAGCATACTTAACAGTGCAGGTAGGCTAACGTTAGCTTACCTTTCGTGAAATAAGGTTTGCTAACTTAACTAAGAAACACTGTTTTCCAACGTAGCTGTATTTAAGCTATAACAAATGATTTCAGAAAGAAAAAATACCCACGTACCTTTTTTGATACTTGTCGCTGTAAAGATGCTCGCAGCTCGCGATTTTTCGGTGTTGTGGCTAAAACTAGGGGGCGTGTTTCGGGCGCCCAAATGAGCTCTTCTGATTGGTTGAAATTCTCTGCTCTCTGAACAGTGCACGCCATTGCCTCTACAGATGCACAAATCACTTTTGCACCATTTATCACCCAGATAGGCGGTGCATAAGGGAGAGAGCGTGAATCTTGTCATTTGCAAGCGAAAAACAGTTTTTGAGACTCGTAGCAGCAGATTCACGCCGGTGTCTTTGTGCACTTGTGTTTGTGCTAGAAAAAGCATCCAAGAAAAAAATATATATGTAAGAAAACATTCTACAAGCGTGCAAATCTAATTGCAAGAATTCACAAACTGATTTGCGGATGTACAAAATTCGTCTGTGACTTCACATTTTTGATGCAGGTGTGTGAATGTGTTTTGCACTATATTCACTGCAGCAAATAGTAGCAAAACTTTTGAGCGTACGAGTTTCTTGATTTGTGATTCGTAGACTAGGATTTGTGCACCTGCAGTGAGGGATTCAAGAACGTGTAACTGTTGTGTTGTGTTTGTGGGAGAGAAAAATATCTACAAGTTTGCAACTTTTGTCTGTGACTTCAGATTTACTGATACACATGTGTGGCTATTCTCTACAACTACAAATTCCGCTGTCACGGTCACTCAGTTGTTTTGCACCAAAAATACCTTCATACGTCACTTCCCTCTGCACACTCCTGTCCATTCACAGTCCAGTTGTTGCCAACCGCCTTGGGAGCCAATCGTCTCGCCATCCACCGAGCGCCTTCCGGAAGCCGCTTCCTCCTCGAGCTTGTAACCACTCGTGGATTAGCTGCTGTTCGCACAACCCTAGGCTTGTTTGATATGAGCAAAATCTGCGCAGAACCGATCACCGTGATCACCGCGATATGCATGCCGGTTAGAAAAGTGTCCGAGTTACATACGACTTGCTTTGATGTCATGCTGACGTGTGCCAAAAAACTCTTGCGACAGAGAGGCGGCTGTGTCGGATTGTGCAGTCGAGCGCAGTTGCTCTCCACTGACTGCGCTGACCAAAAGCATGATGGGAAACGACTGACTGACGACACAGATTAATGCTCATTGGTTCAGACAACTGTGATGCTGCGGTTTTCTTCTAAAGTGTTTTATTTTTATCTGGTTTCATGTGATTATGTATTTAAATTATGCATGAATATTCTATAACACTATGACAGTGCGATCTCTGTGTGTGATTGTTGTCATATTTCTATAAAATCTAAAATACATGTTTGTATTAAAGTAAAAATGGATGATAACTACACCTTTCGTATGGAATTAAATAGCAAGCACTTTGAGTATCTTGTTCATCATATTTATTTTCATATAAAAGAACAGAACTGAAATTATATCATGTTTATTAGCAACACAGCATGTACGTGAGAATAACGCGATATCTGCCTTTGATCTCGTAGGTATCTTTTCACTTCTAGAGGTCAGAACTGTCCGTCTTGCCCGCGCTTATTTCACTCCTCCCCTCACTGCAGCCGCCTACTCTCGCCTTCATTTCAGGCAAGGCAAGGTGCATCTCAAACAACTCTCCCCTTGTCCAAATACCCACACTTGCGGTCTTGGCCACTTGAGAGCGCGTGCGCACGACAGGAAGTAAGTGCGCAAGACTGTCCCAGGTCTTAAAAATACCAAAGCGCAGTGCCCTTAATGCACACTAAACCCACACTATCTCAAATACTCTTCCAGAGTGACAGTGACGGAAGAGACTGCAAAAGTTCACGAAACCTGCATCGAGTCACTTGAGAAACAGTGTGCACACCTGGAGGCCGAATGTGAAAAACTTAAGGAAAAAACCTGTGACTTAGAGTCAAGATCTCGATGACAAAACATTCAAATTGTCAGTATAAAAGGCGGCACTGAAAATGGTAAACCTACTGAGTTTGACACAAAGCTTCTGGCCAATATGCTGGGCGAGGAGAACTTTGACCGTCCAATTCAGATCGACAGGGCACACCGTTCGCCACAACCACTAAGAGATGGCCGCTCTTGGGCAATTATTGCCCGAATCCATCACTACCAAGTGAAAGAACAAATTTTGCGACTGGCAAGATCGAAACCTCTGCAATACGATGGCAAAGCGATACGTATTGTTGACATCTTGAAACAGAGACAGAAGTTCGACAACATACGAAAGAAATGCTGGGAGCATGAAGTGAGATGCGGATTTCGTTTTCCTTCCAAGTTCATCGTGACCGTGAAGGATAAAGAAACGAAGACCTTTGACTCACCCGAGGTTGCTGAAGCATATCTAAGAAGCGCGGTGGAGAACTGGTGAAATGTTGAAAACGCTAAGTTGGACAACGGAGTCAAAAAAGACTTATATAATATATAGTGTGTATATAATTATCTTTGATATATTGGAAAGACTGCAAGGTATAATTTTTGTTGTATTTTGTAAGATGAGTGGGGGGCTGTACTAACGGAAGAATGTCAGGTGGCATCGAGGGTGTGTTAAAAGATGCAAATGTTTTTTTTCTGGGGTGAGCATCCATAATATTCGCATGGGATGCAGTTTTGGGGGGGATGGGGGGAGGGAGCGGGTGTCTGTTCCGATTTACAAGGTTCGTAATGTTCAAGTTCATGGGAAGGTTACCTTTTTTGAGTTTGAGTTGGAAGGTTTAATGTGCAGCTTTTATTTAAAAGGGTCAGGCAGAACATATTTTTTTTTACATACTGAGTAACGGAGTGAAGGTTCGCGGTGGCGGCACACTGAATTTTTTAAAGGGGTCATATGATGCGATTTCAAGTTTTCCTTTCTCTTTGGAGTGTTACAAGCTGATTGTGCATAGATAAGATCCCTGAAGTTGCAAAGACTAAAGTCTCAAATCCAAAGCGATATTCTTTATCAAAGTTAAGACTCTAAACTGCCACGCCCCCCTAAAACGGCTGGTTCTAACACGGCCCCACATATCTACCTCACTATGTGGAAATATTTGCATAATGCTGCCCAAATGTGCACTCAAAGAAAGAAGGCGTGGTTTCAGGAACAGCAGTATTGTTTATGCAGCCATGTCAGGGAGACGCTGTTTTTCTAGGCGAAAGCAAAAGTACTTTTTTTTGGCCTTCCGAAAGTAGATGCATTTGGGAATTTTTAAGATTACTTACAACAGAACAGCAACATGCAGCAATGCATTCATGAGCATAGGAGAGGAGGTAATTCAGACTTTGCTATGACAATCTGGCACTTATGAATCAGCTACTGTTTTGTTATTAGTTAAGTATTTGCTATTGACTGTTCAAATCGGCGTTTTGTGCATCGTGTGTGTGTTTGGTGTGTGTGGTGTGTGTGTGTGTGCGTGCGCGCACTAGCGAGAGAGAGAGAGCGAGAGAGAGCGGAGGAGGGGGGGGGTCACATTATCAAAGTGGAGTCAGCTGTCTTAACAGTGGCTTGTGTGCTGAAAACACATACCAGCTTCATCACTGTGCTTGTCACGCGACTCTGTTCCCCTTTCGGGCTTTGGCTTTACATTTATTTTGAAAGATGAAGCTCGCGATTATTGTAAGGGGCGTTACATTTCTGATGCGTGCTTGTGGTGTTCGGCCAAATCACAATGCACTGGGTCAGCTGGCCAATCAGAGCAGACTGCGTTTGTCGGAAGGAGGGACTTTGTAGAAACAAAGCGTTTGAGAGAGGCGGGGCATGAGGACCTACAATAATGTACAGTATTTGAAAAATAGTGTTTTTTTTTTTTTAACATTAAAGCATGTCAACGTATTCTGTTACGCCAAATACACAAAATGATGATCTTTAAAAGCATCATATGACCCCTTTAAGCTGGAACGTACGTGGACTTAACAGCAGGGTGCGAACTACGGGGGAGCTAGGGGGAGCTCGGCTCACCTTAATAAGACATGGGCTCCCCTGAAAACGGAATTGTGAATTTTGGGGGGTCGCAAAAATATTTAAATGTGTTTATTTTTACTTGCATTTCAGTTTTTTGTGTAATGTGAATCATCGTGGTATTATTAGGTGAAATTGGCCAAAATATCATTCATTCATGCATACGGCGATTTAAACCTAATTCACTTCAATAAAGCTAACTATACATGCTATTCTTGTCATGAGCATCAAGGTGTGGGGGCACTGCGGTGCAAATTCCACTCATGTTTAGATCATGTTAACTCAAAGATTCGTAGAAAAAATATAAACGCTGGACCTGCTTGTTGCGCTCGCAAGACCGCCTGCAGTTAATCTGTGTGACGTCACTTCCTGTTGGTTGCTGCCGTGTGTTTTGAGTTTGAGCTAATTCTTTGTCGTCAAATTTTTTATCTTAAAATCAATTTTAAACACCATTTTCGTTTCTATAACGTGTGATATGTATTCTCCTACAAAACATCCGACGCCTTGTTATCACATAGTTTCTATTTTTTGACTCCCTATTCCGCTATTAAGCATGAGCCTGCAACTTGTTCAGCGCTTGCCTGTGGTTGTCACAGTTATGTATAATGACATAAAAATACATTTAAAAAAATCACATATAGAATATCACAGGATTAGCATAGTTTTCTTGTCTTTTTTCTTTTCTTTCCGTCTTTTCCGTGGGAACTTTAGTACAGTGGTTCAGATGATGCCAGGTTGTGTTTCCCCCAACTTTGACTGCTGCTGGAGTAGCTCTCACCACTTCGTAGGGTCCCTTTTCTCCTGGGCTCGTTCCATTTTCTTTTTTCCTGTAAATAGATATCTCTATGTATGGCAGTTAATTTCTTCATATATGATCGAAGTTCCATTTGTAATTGCTCTAGAGGCGGTCCTTTATAGGAACCTCTACCATATAGCACAGCATAGGTCGACCCGTAAGCATTTCATGCGGTGTTAAGTGCGTGCTCCTGTTAGTTTGCATGCGATAGCTCATTTACGGTGGCCAAGAGAGCTCAACGCGCTGCAACTTAAGAAAACACATGCAAATTGAAAAAACACCAGCAAATTAAGAAAACATCTTCATCATTTTGACAACACATGCTGCAAATACTCAAAATACAGAAAAGCGCTGCAAATACTCACAACACAAACAAAAAAAGAAACGCGCTGCAAAACCTCACAACACATGCAAATAAAGAAACGCGCTGCAAATCCTCACAGCACATGCAAATGAAGAAACGCGCTGCAAATCCTCACAACACATGCAAATGAAGAAACGCGCTGCAAATAGCACGGACCACAATGGAAATGTTTCATGGGGACCCAAAAACGTGACGGACCCGGCTGGGATTTGTTTTGTGCAGTGGCTTTTTTTTTGAGTTTCTGCTACTGATTCCTTAAAAAAAAAAAATTTTTTTCTTGAAGATATAACATTCGCTCCAGGGGATACAGTCATAGCATAAATTACAACACAACAGAAACCACACCATAAATATAGAATAATAAAAAGGAATAGAAACAGAACAAAACAAATAATAAAAAGTTAACATCTTTTCCTGTTTTAATAAATAAATAATAAATAAATTAAAATAAAAAATAACTTACACATAAAATGTCAACTTCAAAGAATACACAGGAGGTAACCCTTACATCAATTTTTTTTCCATCAATACAGTAGTTTTAACAGCTTTCTTTTTAAGTGATGAGCAGAGAGATTCATAAAATAGTTTCAAATCAATACAAAAAATCCTAAAATTGGACACAATTTGTGCAGTGGCTATTGGTCAGTGGAGTTGTCGGTGAACTGAAAGGTGAGTTTTTTTTTTTATTTTAACACCCTGATTGCATGATTCATTTGTCTTTTAGATATTATTAGCCTAAATAGTCTGACGAATTACACGAGTAACTGTGAAACGTTATATAAAATGGCTAACTTAATAAAATATTCTCAACTAAATATAATTTCAAGGTTAATGAAATCCACAATGCTTCATTAATTGTTAAACCAGGTAAAATAAATTGCAGATTGACAGTAAAGAATAATTTTGAAAATTATTATTTAATCAGGGCCTTTTAGTATAGGCTAATGAAAGAAAGGACAATGGAACACAAATACAACGTGCAAACTTCAGTCAACTTATTTTTGTTTTTCAGATCAAAATGTATTGCCATTTCTGTGGCATCCAATGGCTGACTTCGCCAAGATTTTTCAGTTCATGTGGGCGAGATGTAAGCTATGTCGTAGAGAATGCCCCTAGAACGGCTGGTGATGACCAGGTGTCATCAAACAAAACAAAAACTAGTTGACTGAAGTTTGCACGTTGTATTTGTGTTCCATTGTCCTTTCTTTCATTAGCCTATACTAAAAGGCCCTGATTAAATAATAATTTTCAATATCATTCTTACTGTCAATTTGCAATTTATTTTGACCTGGTTTTAATAATTAATGAAGCATTGCGGATTTCATTAATCTTGAAATTATATTTAGTTGAGAATATTTTATTAAGTTAGCCATCTTATATAACGTTTCACAGTTACTCGTGTAATTCGTCAGATTATTTAAGCTAATAATATCTAAAAGACAAAGGAATCATGCAATCATGGTGTTAAAATAAACAAAAAAAAAACTCACCTTTCAGTTCACCGACAACTCCACTGACCAATAGCCACTGCTCAAATTGTATGCCCAATTTTAGGATTTTTTTGTATTGATTTGAAATTATTTTCTGAATCTTTCTGCTCATCACTTAATAAGAAAGCTGTTGAAACTACTGTGTTGATGGAAAAATATTGACTGATGTAAGGGTTACCTCCTGTGTATTCTTTGAAGTTGACATTTTATGTGTAATTTTCCATTTAAGTTATTTTTTTTATTTTTTATTTATGATTTATTTATTTGAAAAAAAGAAAAGATGTTTAACTTTATTTATTTGTTTTGGGGGGGGGGGGGGGGGGGTTCTGTTTATTTTCATTTTTATTATTCTTTATATTTATTGTTTTGTATTCTGGTTGTGTGTGTAATTATTGCCTAGGACTTGGTTTTTAAAAAAAAAAAAACAAAAATCCCCCCCCCTGTGCTGTTTTATACGTCAATAATAATTTTTTTTTAAAAAAAGGAATCACTAGCAGAAACTCAAAAAAAAGCCACTGCACAAAACAAATCCCAGCCGGGTCCGTCACTTTTTTGGGTCCCCATGATACATTTCCATTGTGGTCCGTGCTATTTGCAGCGCGTTTCTTCAATTGCATGTGTTGTGAGGATTTGCAGCGTTTTCTTCATTTGCATGTGTTGTGAGGATTTTGCAGCACGTTTTCTTCTTTTGCATGTGTTGTGTGGATTTGCAGCTCGTTCTTCAATTGCATGTGTTGTGAGGATTTGCAGCGCGTGTGTTGTCAAACTGATGAAGATGTTTTCTTAATTTGCTGGTGTTTTTTCAATTTGCATGTGTTTTCTTAAGTTGCAGCGCGTTGAGCTCTCTCGGCCACCGTACTCATTAGTGTAAGAGGTAATGCATCAATCCAATTAAGTTTAGTACTTTCACATATTTAGTTAATTTTGGCCTTGATATTTCCATTAACCCTTTCGACGCACCCTTGTGCCTGTTATATTCTTAATTGTTGCAATACTTGTTTTACAGTTTTTAGTATAAATGCCGACCCATTATCTGAACTTATTTCTGATGGTATTCCAAATCTAGGAATTAGTTCTCTTGTTATAAATTTAATTACTGTTCCTGCTCTCAGATCTGCTGATGGTACTGCCTCCACCCACCTGCTAAATCTGTCTATGATCACAAGCATGTATCTTTTTCCTTGTACTCACTTTATCTTATCCACATAGTCCATTACCAAATGCTTAAAGGCCCTGCTGGTACTGGTATATGGCCTATTGGTGTCGCTATCCTTTTCCTTACATTGTATTTGGCACAAACTTTACATGTGGACAACAATTAATCCACTATTGCATATAAATAAGGAGACCAATATCCTTGCTTTTTAATTTTCCTTATCACTTGCTTTTTAATTTTTCTTATCACTTCCCCCCCTTGCGCAATGGTCCAAACCATGCGCATCTTTTGCGCATGGTTTTTTAGCTCCCCTTTAGTGCCACATTGATTGTTCATAAGGGCCTGCTTGTTCTTGTATTTGAATTATATCCTTTAATTGAGGTTGAGGTTCGATAAGTACTATAGGTGCTAACACTGCTACTTGACACCCTGAAGCTTTTTTAGCTTCTATATTTGCTGCATTGTTTCCCTTAATATCATTCTTGTGTGCCTGACATTTGATTATTGCTAGTCTTTTTGGTAGCATCATAGCAGAAATTAATTGCCCTATTTGTTCTATTTTTTCTTTGTTTATTTCTATTTTTATTTATTTATTTTCTTTCTGAATTATACATCATTGTGCAATGAAATTCTGATTTTTGATAGCTGTGATTCAGGAATTTGTACTTCAATATACTTTACCAACTTATTGACTGTCTGTCTCACATATTGTTCTATCTGTCCTATCACATAGACATTTGCTTTTTGGCTCTGCAACCACCATTTTTGTTTCTGTTCCTATTGCATTGATATATATACCCTCTGGAGAACACCAAATTTGTAGCCCCAATTTACATAATGCATCTCTCCCTAACAAATTAACAGTAGTCTGATTTGATACAAAAATGGATATGGTTACACTTTTATTTTGTTTGTAGACACACTGGAGCTGTCATTGGAATTAATTAAATTTTTCCCGAGAATCCTATTGTCTTTGCAAATTTTCCAGACAAAGGGAGATGTGAGGCATATTTTAAATTTAAACAGTTATAGGCAAAACCTTTGTCTAGCAACATAGGTGTGGTTTTTCCTTCTATATTAATTTGCATAATAGGCTCTTGATCAGCTTTCGTTT